>BQNB010008746.1:66121-88950 GCA_026074375.1 Tanacetum coccineum
CTTTCCAACGACAAAATTTATTTTGTAACTTTCTAGGGGTATGCCTTTAGCATCTAAAATGCCCCATTCTTGAAGATACGGTGGAATGTATTTCTTAAATGCTTTCCTCATTTTGATCCACCACTTTCTTGTCTCAACTGCTTCGGAAAAAAGAGAATCATACAAAGTGATCACACCGGTTCTGATATGCAGGACGCCGAGGCAGTAATGTTTGTTAGGCTCGTTTATAGAAAAGAAAACCTACATTCCAATAAAAGTAAATATAAGTACGTAGCAAACATAGTCAAAAGTTGTTCCAAATATGACCTACAAACCTGTTCCACGTCTGCCCACATAACGGGATACCTAACTCCATTACAGACCCATCCAGGAATATCTCCCCGCATTACAAATCCGCAGAAATAAGAGCTGGCTATGGCCCAATCCGCGTCTGTTGGCCTAAAACTCCACATTAAATCGAACCATACATCCAAGTGCTGGTTATTGGATTATAATTATTAGATTATGAAATATTGTGCCGTTATTATAAAGTACATAGTAAAAATTAACAAATTACGTACTCTGTCTGAAAGCCAACCACCTTCCTTCAAACCCAATAGATTTAACCAGAAAGACCGATAAACATAAATGTCATAATTGCCCCAAGGGAATATGTAACTTGTGTCATCACCTAAAGCATAAACCTTATCTACACATTCTGGTAATTTGACCTTTGTTCTTCGGCTATAAGGTGCTCTAGACAAATCCTGAAGAGTAAAAAATACAAAGTTAATAAATTATACAATATGGTTAAATATCTGCTTAGGAAATATAAACAAAAAATAACCTCGTGAAATTCAACCAAGGGGATTTCTTTCAAAGCTATTTGGCTTTGTCTGATTGGTTCCTTTTTTCCGTTTGTTTTTCAAGTTTGTGCTCTCCTGAAGACAAATAAGCTACAAAATTATATTTTTTATAAATTTTAACATCATCATCAAAAGAAAATTGAACAAAACCATTATGTATATACCCATTCTTCCAAAGAGAGAACTTTAAAATCTGGGTCATCATCACCAACATCATCATCGAAAGAAATTCGTGTTTTTTGTGTTTGTAACCACCTTGCCTTTCTTTTAAGCCTCTTCCTTTGAACTTTTAAAAAAGCCGATGGTGCAGTAGTGGGTGGTTGAACGGTATATGGGTCCACTAGAGCCTTTCCAACAAACCTCTTCCTCATGAGTTGTCCGACAACCTTCTCAAATGAAGGTGGTTCATTTTGGTTAACCACATTAACCTCATTCACATAAATTGACATTTGCTGAAAATTGTTATTACCATTGTTAAGGAAACAATTTATTTCTTCATCTATTAAAAACAAGTTACTAAAATATATCAACTTATTATTTGATGATTTTAACAGATTTTTATAAGGTCACATTTTATAGTTAGATAAATCCTTATGTGCAACTTGATATACCATAGTAATGACCCATTAATTTTTTATACAAAATAGGACTAATAGTGGATTGAAGTGACCAATAACCTCATATATTTATGACTGCATTCATATCGTTTTACTTACCATCTCACCCTATTTAAGATAAATATCAACTTACTACATTAGATTCATCTGTTAACAGTTTTAGTATATTATACTTTACAAAAAATCAAAATTATGCCTGCTATTCCCACTAGTACAAAAAGTGGATTTTGTCACACAAAAAATGTGTGACGATATACATATAGTCACACATTTGAAAACTCTTGTGTGTGATAAAAGGTCGCGCGGCCGTAGGTCACCTACAGTCACATTTTCGAGTTAGTGCCCATATCCACGTTTTTGTTTGACTAATTAGGTACAAATTTAGTGACCATAAACATTATACAACCAAACAAAGCATGTTTTTTTGTATATTTAGTCACATACAATTAAGCATAAAAGTGTTAATATATGTGACCATATGGTGTTTAAAGTGAAGAAATGTGTATTTTGTGTGACTATTGTTCATCTAATGGCCACATGAATTTGATGTTTGTGTGGCCTTTTGTAATATTTAGTCACACAAAACATGTTTGTTTTGGGTATTTAGTCACATACAATTAAGCATAAAGTGACCAAAAGTGTTAATAAGTGTGACCATATGCTCTTTAAAGTGAAGAAATGTGTATTTTGTGTGACTATTGATCATCTAATGGCCATATTACTTTTATGTTTGTGTGGCCTTTTGTAATATTTAGTCACATAAATTATTGTGGGTTCATTCTATCAAGTGATGAACTATCTTTATGTAAGTGCATGAACTATCTTTATGTAAGTGCGTGTTAGCCTCAAAATATTGAGCCGAACAGGAAGTTCGTTCATTACGTGTACGAGTCTCGGTCATTTAATTAGTTAATGTTGTAATAGTATAATATCGGGAATCGGGCTAGATAGTTAATCTAATCTTGTATATGTTTTGGGTTTAATCCCAAGCAAAACCCGAGCCCGGGTCCTAGTTAAATATCCCGCGCGTCATTTAACGCGACGGGGTATATAAACTCTTTTCTATTTAGAAAAGAGTTAGTTGTTAAAATAATAAATCTTTTCCTTTTCCAAAATTCTCTCATCTCTCTCTCTCTCTCTCTCTTCTTTCTCTCTCTAAAACAACTCACCTCCTTTCTCTTTTCTAGATCAAATTCGTGTATGATATATATGTTATGAAGTGATTACGGGATCCTACAATTGGCATCAGAGCTTCAAGGGTGGATTTGTGTTTGATTCTTGTGGTTGATTAGCAAATTTCGTGGCTTATTTTGGTTCTAAAAGCCCACGGCTCAAAAAGCTTATTTGGGCTTAATTTGTTGGTTAATCTTGTGGTTTTTCTTGTTACTAATGCTAAAGAAGTTCATGTGTTGCCACTACAAGTGATTAACAAGGCTCAAGTTCGAAATCTAGCTTAAAAGATTCGAATTTATTTGGTGTTCTTCGTGGAGAGTTGCCTAATTTTGGACGATTCTCAAAGAAATACGAGTTAAGGTGTGTTTAAACTTGATATACACACTTAGTATTGCATGTTAGAGCTTTGATTCGTGGATAGAAAAGCTTATTTGAGTGATTTTGTCAAATTCGACCTTGTGTTCATCGTGGAGAGTTGCTTATTTAATTATTTGTTCTTCACGGCGGTTTGACTAGCTAGGGGACAAGATCCACGATTTAAGGAAATAGTCAACGTCAAGGTAAATTGGGGTTTGTTGGACCTCAAAATAAAACAGCGAGTTGCTAAAACAGCGAGTTGCTAAAACAGCGAGTTGCTAAAACAGCGAGTTGCTAAAACAGCGAGTTGCTAAAACAGCGAGTTGCTAAAACAGCGAGTTGCTAAAACAGCGAGTTGCTAAACAGCGAGTTGCTAAACGGCGAGTTATCAAACAGCGAGTTACTAATTGGCAGCGGTTTACTAAGAATTTTTTGTGTGAAGAAAAGGGTTTCAGTAAAACAGCCATAACTTTTGATCCGTAAGTCCGTTTCAGGCCCGTGACCTCTCAAATCGAAGAGAAAAACGAGACGGATCACGCTGTAACCACCCTTTAGTTGGTTACGGATTTTTCGAGGCCCAAAACACTCGTTTACTATGATTTATTGACATTTTTCAGTTTTTTGGAATTTGTGTTAGACTTGTTTTTGTTCTAGCTCACGGCCCATCTGTATTTTTAGGCCCGTTTCAGTTTGGTGAGCCTATTTAAACAAACAGCCGTTATCCCTAGCCAGAAAATTATTGTTTTTAGTACAATTAAATCATTGGCCGCTGGATTCCGGAATTAAATCACTCTCGGTTTTTTCTATTGATTTTGTAAATCCGTTAGTTCTTTTATCGGTTTTAATCTAGACTGTAAAATCATGAGGAATGTGAATTGATACAGGACCACACCTATCAATTCACATCACAATCTCTCTTAAAGATCCAAAAACAAAATCTTTCACACTTCTATTATAACTATTCCTTATCATGTCTATTTCCAGTTTATACACATCCTCAACAGATAGCCAAATGAAAACAATATCATGGCAGCTGGTTCAAAAGAATTGTTTTCCACCGATGTTGGACCAGGAAGATTTCTCAGTGGCGTTCGCGTTTTCTACGATACCTTGACACTAAATCGATTGGTGAATATCTGAGGAAATAGATGCATCTTTGAAGGTCCATATAGCCTACAAACGTACTATTGCCGCAGTTGAAGCAAGCAGAGAAACATTCTACCAGTAGTGCACCATGATGAAGCTGGAGGTGAAGACAATACACAACATGACAACAGAAACAAACTTTACTTTCAAAAGCTGAAAAAGGAAGTATTTTCTTTTTTTTTGACTGGTATTGGAAGATGAAATTTATCTCCCCCCAACTGTTGATGCATGCAACACAGCTCTAAGGAGATGTGGGAACAGCCATTGAAAGGCTCAACAGGGTGAAACGATGAACGTTACAGATGTAAAGACCAATCTATTCTCGGGAATTTGGGACAGTTTACTTTCGAGGTGGAGAAGCATGGAGTCTTATTACTACGGTTTTATAAAACTGATGAATGATGTTGAAAGAACAAACTTGCATGTTTCACCAATGCAAAGTGAATGTTCAACAACTTCAACCAGGATTGGTCAAGATTTGTGACGGTTGAAGCAGAGAGTGGAAATAGACAATAAAGTCTCATATCTAAGGATGTTTCGACCTCTGAAGCAGTTTCAAAACGAAGTATTGAATATCCGTTCTGAGAGATTAGCCAGAAGTGCAAATCAGTTTTGCACTTTCTTGCGGCTTGCCTCAACTCAACCATATTCAGAGAATACTATCAGGCACCAAAACTCTAAAGTCGAATGACACATCATACATGCAATCTTCTTCCACACGACCAAGTGCGGCTACCAGACACACAAGGCAAAAGAGATCGGCCAAACAGTTACTCCTCTAATCTGAGTCCGGTTTCTAAGGAAGCAGCGATCTTTAGAACAAGCTCGGAGGGACAAGGTATGAAAAAAGAACTTGCCACTCCTTGTAAGTATTTCAAGAAGTGTACAAACCTTACCAACAACAACCTTTTCGAATTCTTCAAATCCAGGAACAGAGATCTGAAGATACACACCAAGGTATATCAATGACAATCAGTATGGCAGTTTAGGAATCAAAGGACTGATGACAGTTGCTGGCTAGGGGAAACAGTTTAGGCCGTCCGGTGTGCACAAATGGGATACAAGTGCTTTAACTGCAGGGGATTGGACACTATGCCAAGGGAATTTTGGAAAAACAAAATAGGAAGCTCATAGCGGGATTAAAGACTAGCGTATCACAAGGAGAGATGATGATGTGCAAACAAGCATGATACAAGGTGTTTCCACTTCAAGTGAGAAAGCTGTTGGGCTAGAAGGACATGGTGATGAGATTGATGAACAAGAATTGGAAGCTCATTACGTTACGTGGCCAAAGATTCAGGAGGTCTACCTGAAGAATCCGTCTACAAGCAGCATTGGGAACAGGTTATCAAAACCATGATGAAAAAGATGTGTTTGCCAATGTGGAGTACGACATTTCTGAGAACCTAAATCATTAACGACACATTGTTTTGGAGAAGGATGATGCAATGTCATTCCTGATTCATCAAATATATGTACAATGAATAATCAGGTTGATCAAATTGTGGGCTGAATCGTGTTGATGAGCGTTGCTGCGCTTGTAAATTTAATTGCTTAATTTGACTCGTGATACTGAGGATAACAAATAATTTTTAATAGCAATTAAAGAAAGCAAAAGCATATTGACTCAATAATTGGAAGATGTGCAAAACTAACCTTGATGAGAACTAGTAGGGCTCTAGGGGAGGCTACTAGCAGTCGGGATAGTTGTCTGATTGCACTTCAGACCAAACAGATTGAGCTTGAGAAGTACACGGCTTAATGACCTAACGAGTGATTATAAATTACTTTAAAACAAAGTTAAATGAAAACTCTAGGGACTAATTAGTCTTAAAGACATTGACATAAAGAGGGTTTTAAAACTAAAACCTATGAAATTCAGGTTCCGTCAATCAGAAACACGATGAGCTAGTCAAAAAGAGTCTGTTAACTAGGTCACAATTTGAAGGTCAACTCAAAGAGAAAAGTAAGGTCATTTCGGATTTAAAGGTTAAGGAAGGAAAAGACATTGACACGATGATTGAAATGGACAAACAAATAAAGT
Source organism: Tanacetum coccineum (assembly GCA_026074375.1). Taxonomy (NCBI): domain Eukaryota; kingdom Viridiplantae; phylum Streptophyta; class Magnoliopsida; order Asterales; family Asteraceae; genus Tanacetum; species Tanacetum coccineum. The sequence goes on from BQNB010008746.1 coordinate 72,304, forward strand.
TTTTAAATGAAATTCTTTATAAACGCAATCAGTCAATTCAGACCATTCACATGTTGCACCCTAAATGTGCGCACCGTATCATGGTAGATCAACCTTTGCTAATCCAAAGTAACCTCAAGAAAGCTCAATTGAAAAGCCTCATTTATATGAGATCTATATTGTACTTTAGATCATGCAAACAGATTTTTAACCCCAATGGGGAAGAGATAGTGGGGGGGGGGGGGGGGGGGGGGGGGGGGGGGGGGGGGGGGGGGGGGGGGGGGGGGGGGGGGGGGGTGGGGGGGGGGGGGGGGGGGACTCTTGGTGAAAAAAGGAGGAGAGATCAAAATTGGATAAAGACAAAGTGAAACCATATGATTACACATATCAAAACAGTCTTTATGAAACTTTCAAACCACCATCCAAAACCTATCTTGATCAGTTGGAACGCGCTAAAGAAGTTAGGAAGACAATGTGGAGAAAAACGTTTGTTAGGACAAAGCCAAACATTGCTAAAAACGTTGCCTTTCTACCCATTTCTAAATCCATTAGTAAAAGTAGACAACTTTATAACGAAATGACAAACAACTTCAATCATTTTAGAACAATTTGTCAACAAACTTGGTCTAATCATACTAATAGTGCATTTCCTAACCCAACTGCTAAGACTATGGAAGTTTTGATCAAAACGTTATTAATGCCTCTTTCAAACAAAACTATACTGGACAGTCATTGTTTTGTTCATGAACTAAAAAGAGAAATGAATGACGATTTGGACGTCAAATCCCTTGAAAAGGAGATTGACGAACTTGAATCAGAAAAGGCTGATTTTTCAAACATATATGATCTACTTCTCGAAGAGTGTGTGTCTAAAGATGTAACATGTCCATAGTTGCATTCTCTGTCTGAATCAAATGCTCATACTGAATTGAAATGCATGTATCTTTGATAAGTGTTAAATTGTATACATAAAATACCCAGGATTTTGCCAATAAAAGCCAAAAATATGCCAAAAGATGGAAAAATATGTGCTTTTGTGTCTCAATGTGCAGGAAAGGATATCAAAGTTAAAAAGAGCAAAAACAAGCAAAAACCGACAAGAAATGAAGAGACAAGTGATCAAGAGAAAGATTTGAAGCCAATTTCAAAAGCCGGATCAAGACCGTGGTCGAGAAAAGACAAGAAAGTAAAGAAAAGGACAAAAGTTTGAAGGAAATGGCCACTTTGCCCTTACAATGGAAGATGAAAAGACAAAATTACCCTTTGGGCCTTTCTACATCATTTGGATCACAAAAGCCCAACAAAAGCCCAAACCAAAAAGCCCATTTCTTGTTTACTAAACTACAAGGGCCAATAATGACAAGTTTAAAAATCATTTAACACTACACTTTATAGAAAGAAACAGAGGGACTAGTTGTGCATATACTCCAAAGTTTCAAATTCATACGCGGGTTATAATTTTTCCCCTAACCGTTCTCTAACCGATTTTCCCGCCAAATCTCGAATTAACCTAACTTTCCCTAAATCCTTTTCCCGTCTCTTTCAACTCAAACCCACCTCGTATTTACCACTTCCACATCATCTTGCACACGTGGCAGCTTCCCATTGGTCTGAACACATCACCAAAGACATCCAACGGCTAAGATTCAAATATAAGAGATCCAACGGCTGTGAAGGATCGAACTTCTCATTTTCTTTTCATCTTTCTCCTATAAATAGGAGCTTATCAAGTAGTTTTAGAGAGTGGTGTGTTAGTTAGTTCAATCTACTTTGTAAATTTCTCTTTTAAGCTCACGTTTACTGTTCATCTTTTCAATTAAGCTTTTAATTTTTCAAATCAATTGTACTACTTGTTCTTTACCTTGTACTCTTCTTTTCTTAAGCAATAAAAACTAATTGAGTTGTTTTCATTTTGAAGTTTTCATGTGATAAGCTGTTTTTTAGCTAATAAGCTTGTAATAAGCTCAATATAGCTTATTGAGTTTTCTTTTGTTCACAAGTTGCTAAAATTTTGTTAAAAGTCTTTTTAATACTGTATTTTTCTACTTTTATTCACCTAAGGTCATTTGAATTCAATTTGATCAAGTTTGGAAGCATTATGGAGTAATAAGCAATTTTGAGCTTATTGAGCTTATAGCTTAATGGTCTAGAGGCAAGGTGCCATTAGGATATTGAATTTAAAGCCACTCACTCAGAAAGAGTGGCTAGTTCTGAGACTACATAAATCTCAGGTTTCATACTCTAAATTTCATTTCAGCATATACATAGTTTAATTCAATAGCTTATTTCTTTGAACTTTTTGTGCTTAATCCTGTTCAAACTTGCCTAGTTAGCTTAGATATTCAAATGATTTAAAGATGTGTAGATAGAATCCATTAAGTTGTCATTTCCTTTAATTCTGTCATATTAGTATAAAAAGCTAGCTGAGTAACTAGCTTATTTTTGTTAATAAGCTGTAGATTTTAGTGCTCAACTAGTTTAATTAGGTGAGTTTTAGATAGAGTAGATATAAGGATTTCAGATAGTTAGTTTAAAAATAGATTTCAAAAGCTGTTGAGAAATGATCAAGTATTGTAAGGAGTGTTTGGATTTACACTACTTTGACTTTAAAAGTCAATTTCCAATAGTCTAATCTTTTTCTTTAGTTTAGTTTCTTATAAAGGACAGGATTTAGAAAGATTTCAGGAGTCAATTTGCATTTTTAAAGATTTAGAGCTCAAAAAGTAATAGCCAGCACCAGGGCACTTTAAGGTGTTAAGTGGTTTTAGATTTAAGAGACTCACACCATTTTATTGTTCACACTTGGTTAATGCAGGTTTAGATACATATAGGTAGTTAGTTTAAAGAGTTCTCAACTTAGGAATTAGCCTGCATTTAGGTTTTTGTCAAGTACATCAGACTAGGCAGTATTAACTTAGTTAATACTGCTGAGTCTCATCATTCTTTAAGCGGTTTTCTAGCATTTGTAATTAGGAAGATAGAGCTTAGTATTAAGAATTTTAGTAGTATTCCAGTAGCTTAATATAGATAATCTCTTAAATTTCATTTCCAAGCTTTAAACTAGTCCTAATTGTTCTTACAAAAGTGATATTAGTAGTTACTTAGATTTCTTGCTTATTACTTTTGGAATTCTGATTTCTAGTTGTTCATTTCAAAATCCTTTTATCTATATTCATTCTTTAATCATAGAATAACTTATTTGCAAAATTTTAGTTTCTAGGATTTAGTCTTAAGCTAGTTAGCTTATTAGCAATTGCTTAATTCCAGTTAATAAGCTGAACCTTGCACTTTTTAATAGCAAATTTCTCATTAATCTTGTTAACTCTTAGCTTATTTTTTTAGAAATCCCTAGTACACATCTTAAGCTTCATATGGCATCTTTTAGTTTTAATTTTCATTAAGTAATAAGCAAGAAATAAGCTAGAGTTTAGATAAATTAGATTTTCAAAGCAAATCCATAGTTACTGTAACACAGTTTTAAAAGCTAAGTTTCTAGCTTATTCAGTTGATAAAAGTTCATAGTGCTTTTATTAAAGTTGTAGTGTATTAGCTCAAGTTTAACTTTGTAGTTTTAAGTTTTTGCTAATTTTCACTTTTTAGATAAGCGAAAAATAAGCTCAATCGTAGGGTCTGTTTGGTACTTTTTCAATAGTTAAAGGTTTTCTGTTTTAACTAGAGTGTAAATTTTAGTTTCTTACCCAGCCTACCCTTTATTTTCATTTGTTTCATTTTCTACCCTAGTCTTTTAGGTTTAATAAAATAGTTTTAATATTTTCAAAATTAGTTTTAATAAAATTAGGGTTAGGTTTTAATTAGCAAAATTAGGGATCAATTGCTATATAAAAATTGGGCATTTTTATACCTTTAGTTTTCTGCACATTTTAAGTAGTTAAAAACCATTTTTCTTTATTTTTCCAGTTAAATTTGTATTTTCTAGAAATTAAAATAGATTTTAAGTAATTTCTTTTTCTTAAAAAATTCATAGAAAATAGAAAAATAGGTGGAAAAATCTAATTCTTTTTGTGATAATTTTCTTTCTAATTCTAGTATTTTTGAAAAATAAAAATAGAATTTTAGTGTTAAATTTTAGAAAAAATTTATTTTAGTTAATTCATTTGTCTTTAAAAATCATATAAAATTCAAAAATAGTTAAAAAATTCTAATTCTTTTTCCTAAAATTTTCTTTTTAAATTTGTGATTTTTAGGTATAAAATTTGTTAAAAGTAGTGCTTTAGATTTTAAATTTTAGTTTTAGCTCACGTTTTTAATTTTTGTGTATTAAAATTTCGTGCTAGTTAATTGTTTTTAGTATCTTTAATCATTTCTATAGTTTAATTGTGCTATTATATTCGTAGTTTAATTCAAAATTCAAAAATCCTTTATTCATTCTTAACTCGAATCCGAATTATTCCTGAATCTTAATTCACGACTTCGTTGGGATACGAACCCTTGATGATATACTTCCCCGGTTAAAAATTTATGTATTGTGTTTTCTTAAGTGATGATTTTAACCTTTTATTTTCTCTTGTTTGAGAAGTATTTGTATGAATTGTCACGGAGATTTATATATCTTTATACATATATAATTGTCTAGTTGCTTTCTTAAACATACCCATTCATCATTTATCCTTACATTTCTTTTTCATTCTTCAACCCCTTCAATGCTTACCGAGACTTCATAACTAACCCCTTGTTGGTTTTGTTCCAGTGTTAGCTCCATCTCAGTCGGCATTATTCCTGATTCTCACTTTTTCTTCTTTTGTATCATACCTAAGGACTTCTACACTATCTAGTGGATATCCATGGGTAGATCCCTCCGGTTCTGGCTGGATCATGGGATTTGAATACCTATGCCTAACCACCTTATAACTCCATAAATTTAAATACATGGTTGGTCTTTTGGGTATTCCATCACAATCAAAACTAAAATCATTGAAAATATCAATCAAAGTGTTTAATATAAATATCAAAAGATTTACACTTTGAGAGTTTTTCATCATCACTAAAAGCTCCCCCTTAACATGTGCACCGTAATCTTAGTACATGTTAAGTTTATAGTGCATTGAGTCCTTTTTATATGATCACATTTCAATACAAGTTAGGTTCAGTTTAATCACATTTTCTCCCCTTATACAAAATGTTAATCCCTTGATATTTTGGATATCAATTGATTAAACGTTCGGGGACAAAATATTACATAATAACTATTAGGAACATTTTAATGCTCCCCCTTAACTTTTGAGGGTATATAAGACAGTGCTGAGTATAATAATTTGAATTTTTTTTGAATTTCGTAAGAAATCTTGGACAATTTTGTTCTCGAGCACTCCATTATTATCACCTTATGTCTACATACACTTTTAATATTCATCAAGATTTTTTGATAATTACGAGGTTTAACCTGAATTATGAGAAACATATGATAGAATCACATGGTTCATTTGTTCGTAGCAGTAGGTCTTCCCTTGTAGTCTCTCTTCGGAGTTGTCTTAGCTTCCCCTAAATCAGGCAGTCCTTTCTTTGAGAACATGTAAACTATAAAAACCTTCTAACCCCATCAATAGATTCAAAACTTTCTTGCAAGCCGCCTCAAGCAGTCTTGATGTAAAAAGCTCAAATATCTGAAGTACACAATTAATTCAAAACCGTAACATCAAAGTCAATTAAGTCTTGGATGTCCGTCTTTCTCCTTACACGATAGTGATGATATAAATTAAAACACCAAAGTCAACTAACTCCCGGATGTCACAATTATTCCCTCTAAGTAGTCGAAATAAAAACTCTAAGTCAACTAAGCCAAATGTAATCATTTATTTCTACACGAATACTGGACTAATTAAGGGAATTAATCATCTTTATTCAACCTATGTGTACCTCTTTTATCAAATATTTCTACTCCTTTTAAAAATAAGCTTAGAGATTAACAGTTTAAGGAAGCATTTATTGAATCAATAACCAATCTTCTCATGTTTAGAATAAATATTCTTATAGCACGTCCCCCTAGTATCTTAAATGATGCATACTTGAAATTAACAAGATATCTCTACCCTCATGTAGTTGAAATAGTGCAACCAAAAGTCACAAGTTAAACACTGATTTTCTCTGCGGTTATGGCATGTGTCTTCCCGGAATGACCTAAAATGAGAATAGGGTATGAATTCTATCACGTGTACTCATTATCTTTCTTGTATATGTATTCTTTCCCCCTTGCTGGTTTCGATACCTCAGAATCAGCAAAGCATAGTACGTACATATACTTGAGATCGTGTTCGAAGAATTGATGAAGGCGTTAAATCTATTCGTGAGAACAACTAAGTCTTAAGTTGCAAATAAGCACCTAAGTTTGAAAACAAATGACATCTAAAGCTCTTGTAGTTAATATAAATTAACTCCCCATAAAAATGTTATCCGTCATTATCCGTTTACTCCATGACTTATTTTAAAAGCCCGTTTTAAAAGATTATTTGATAAAAATTTATCCCCCTCAAATAATGACCCGTTTTCTATTTAAAGAGTTGTAGTCATTGTTTGAGTGGTCGAATTGTCTTTGAAAATCTTTTTAAGAGTACTAAAAAACAAATGTTTTATTATGAAGACAACTTTTTACCAATAAAATAAATTTTTCTATTATTTGACACAATAAGCGAGAATTGTAAATCTCATTAGGAATAGAAAGAAGAATCATATTCATGAGTTCTATTTCCGCATCATAATACAATAAGTCATCTCCTTAAAGATCCTCTATATCTTGCAACCTTGGTATTGTTGAACCTGTAGGTGTGATGTTCCTAAAGACATAAGGGCCATCTTCTAGTGCTTTGAGAAGCCACTTCTGGTTTTCCCTCTTGCGATTAAGAAATCATTTGAATCTACTCGCCCATGGTATGTAACTACCCCTTTCAAGCATGGGTGGCCTATTCTTAGAACCGGCATCAGCAAGGGATTGTTGGTATGTTTTGGATGTCGACATGTCTTAAGATTCAAAGATTGGATCTTTTTAGACGAATACCCTTCTCGAACAGTACACTATCAAACTCGGAAATCTTCAAATAATAAACTCGATAAACTGCAAACTACGCAAATTCGGTAACACTATTCACTATAAACTCGGTAAACCTAAATTGTTAAAATCCAACAGTTTTGAATTATTAATAACCACAAATTCAATGAAACCAAATTTTATGATTATTAGATAATCCAAGTGTTCTAAAAACTCAAATTCAATGAAACCGAATTTGATTACCGAGTTTAGTAAATCTTGAAAAACTGATATTTAACACTTCAAAACACGATAAAACCATAAAATAAAAGTGTAAAATGACTTGTAAAGCTTATTACCGAGTTTATACTTGGTAAAATTCCTTATTTCACAAATTCGATGAAACCGAATTTGTGAACTTAACAAACTCGATAAAATCAAGTTTAATACCGAATTCCTAATAAACGATTTTTGATAGAACCAAAAGACCGAATATATCTATTACACTGATATTTCGTACTGAAATTGCTAAATTTACAAGAAAAAGTCTTTCGAAACTCAAAACTACTCTACCGAGAATGCAAAGCTTCAACCGAGAATGAAATGAACACTTCCGAGAATGAAATGAACACTTCTGAGATCACAATAACGTCCAAAAACTCGAAATCACAGCCAAAATCACGAAACCTCAATAGCATCAACCGAATTCGGAAATCATCATTTCTTGATTCTTTGTTGAGCAAAATCACGCACAAATCAAGCACTCTACTTCTCTATTGGCGATTGATACCACTTGATAGGTCACATGAATCTTGAATCAATCATATCAACATGTAAGATTAGAGAGAATGAGGGCAAGTGAAGGGAAAATTCAAATCTTATTATGGAGGAAAAAATGAGAGTTAGTTACAAGAGCATCACCCTCTAATGAAGATTAGAGGGCTATTTATAGGAAAAGGGAGGGAGGCTTCCCTTCCTTATTTTCCTAACTTGTCAATACTAGTCCCTAGACTTTGGTTATTATGCTATTTCTTATTTAAAGCATAATAAACCTTATTACAAGCTATATTAAACTAAACAAAATAAAGTCTAATAACAAAATATAATAAAACCACATAATCGACACTTTTCCATAAACATAACATTATTTTTGAAATTTGGTCACATAATTTAGGTGTAGTAGACGCAAAGATTATATCATCAACATAGATTTGTACCAGGAGAATATCTTTGCCTTGTCTTCTGATGAACAATGAGGGATCCACAGTTCCTTTAGAGAATTCCTGAGAGAGTAGAAACTTTAACAATAGATCGTACCACGCGCGAGGAGCTTTTTTCAACCCATAGAGAGCCTTCTTAAGCTTATAGATATGATTTGGATTATCTTGATCCACAAACACGTCCGGTTGGTTGACATAAACTTCCTCGCGTAGAATGCCGTTCAAGAATGCCGTCTTAAGATCCATTTGGTATACGATCATATTCATGTGAGCAGCATATGCGAGGAAAATTTGAATAGCATCAAGTCTAGCCACTAGAGCAAAGGATTCCTTAAAATCAATTCCCTCTTCTTGACGGTAACCACAAGCAACCAAGCGAGCCTTGTTCTTTAAAATTCCTCCCATTTCATCAAGTTTCACCTTATAAATCCATTTTAAAGTAATAATCATCATTTTATCTAGACGTGGAACGAGTTCCCAGACTTCAAGATGATAGAATTCATGTAACTTCTCTTGCATTGCTTCAATCCAACATGCTTGAGTTAATGCGTCTTTATAGTTCTTTGGTTCAACTAATGTGAGAAAGGCATCGTAGTAACAAAATAAGGCTTGTTTATGGAGTTGGAGTCTTGTCCAAACAGGTCTTTCGAGTTCACCAATGATGTTGTCTAAAGGATGATCCTTGGTCCATTTGGTAACATGTTCTAAGTTTGGAGCAGCAGTTTGCCCAACAGTAGGAATAACATCCGGAGAAGATGCTTCAAAATCGTTTTCTAGAATTGTAATACCAAAGAACGGATCGTTATTCATGTGTGCAACATCTAAATCATGATTGTCTTCTTTAACATCGTTAGGAAGGATAGGATATTGAGTTTTGGGCGTTTTTTGAGAGTTACTAGGTGATGGTGCATCTTGGTCAACTGTTGTTAAGGAAGGTGAACCGGTTGATATAGCGGGAACTAGAGCAACTACTTCATCAATTAGAGCAATGACTTCAGGGGCTGGGTGATCAACACTTGGTGGAGGGGTGAGTAATTCATCAAACATCGGTTGAAACAAAAGATCCCAATCACTTCTCTAAGGTGGTACAAACGGTGTTGAGGGAGGAGGGTTTGGTACGAGTCCTGAACTGATTATAGCAGGAGTTATTTCATGAAACGCGGGTCCTAAACTACTGTGTTCAAAAGCCATCGGAGTCAGCTCATCAAAGTCTACATGAATTGTTTCGATAATACGTCTGGTATGTCGGTTGTAAATTCGAAATGCTTTCTTTGTGGGTACATAGCCAATGAAAATACCAATATTAGCCTTCAGTTGTAACTTACCTAAGTTCTGACTATCATTTTTCTAATAGCAGAGTGCACCAAATACATAGAAGAATGATAAGTCAAGAAGTTTGTTGGTGTTTTGCCGTGTCGAAGACGTACGATGGAAATATTTTGGGTGTAACTTGAGGTAGAAACTACTTCTGACCATAAGAATAACGGAGCTTTTACATAAATCAACATTGTGTGGGCAACTTTAATTAGCGTACGATTACGTCTTTCAACGACACCATTTTGCCGTAGAGAGCGAGCAACAGATGTTTCATGAGAGATTCTAACCTTCTCATAATATTCACGCAAAGTTTGATTAACAAATTCAGTTCCATTATATGTTTTGATTCGTCGGACAGGCACTTTAAGCCGCACTTGGCTTATCTTGAGAAACTTAATTATGAAATCTGGAGCTTCATCTTTTGACCTTAAGCACTTAACCTATGTAATTCGAGAGTAATCATCGACAATGACGAGGATGTACTTCTTTCCATTAACACTTGCGACACACATTGGTCCACAAAGATCCATGTGCAAAAGATAGAGTTTTTCTTGGTTGGTGTCTTCAGATTTAGGTTTGTGGGGTTTTTCTTGCTTTTGCCCATTGCACATGCATAACACAGATGGTCCTTTTCAAACTTTAGCTTAGGGACACCTCAAATAAGACCATGTCTAGCTAAATGGTTGATTGCACCAAAGTTCAGATGAGACAAGGTCGGTGCCATAGCCATGACTTAGTCTTGGAGGCCTTTGATAAGAGACATATAGGATAGGACTCCGTCATATCTCCAAGAGACAGAGTATACAAATTATTGCCTCGAGATCCAGTCAATAGATCAACACCTTCTAGATTACGAATAAAGCAGGTATGTTGGCGAAAAGCAACTTCAAGGTTCAAATAACAGAATTGCCCAACGGAGAATAAGTTGTGCCCAAGTCCTTCTACGTAGTAAATCCTTGATATCATAACATTCCCAATCTGATAATCACCATATCCCAATATCTTTGCCACGTGATCATTTCTGAATTTGACTATACCTAAAAATTTATTGACGAAAATAGTGAGCTGAGAGCGATCTCCGGTCATATGCTTGGAGCAACCGGAGTCCAAATACTAAAGAACAATTTGGATGACCTGCATTCATCAAGAGAGAAATACGTAACATTGGAAACTATGGATCCCCAAGATTGACTGGGTTCCTTTTTGTTAGCAGATACAGATTTAAGAACCTTAGATTTGCTAACAGAAACATTAGTTTTAGATTTCCTTGGTTTCCATGAGTAAACCAATGTTACAACATGCTTAGGTGTTTCATTTTCTAGAGCAGTTGGTTTCCTAAGGGGTACTTCAGTAGTTAGTCGGACCATATCACTATCTCTGAGTGGGGAAGATGCATTGGGCTGCGAATGTTGTAATTACATAGGGCATAGTTGTTCGAGCGGCGTACCTCTTCTAAACTTAGGATTTACCCCAAACTCCTAAACGTGAAGCCAAACTTCCACCCCCTATAACCACATCCCCACCCCATACACACGAACCACCCCCATACCCCATACCCGATCCCACACCATCCCCTACACAACCCCCCCAACCCACCCCCCCCCCCACCCCACCACACCCCCCCCCCCCCACCCCCCACCCCCCCCCACACCCCCCCCCCCCTCTCCCCCCTACTCGACAGGTCCCCCCCCCCCGACTAGTAGGTCTCCAGATATATCTAATATTTGTAAACACCTTTCCTGTTGGTTTCTAAACTTTTCTCTTTGAATTTTTCTTAGCAGATTTAGATTTTACACGAGCATTCACATTATTGATAAAATCAAGAACATACAAATCATGATTATCAGAAAGCATGCAACCATTACACTTAACACATTTAAGTTTAGAATTCGCATTAAGCTTGGAATGCTGCACATTAGCAGTTCCTTTAGGTGCAACAACACAGTCTTTATTTTTCAAACTAGATTTAACTTTCCTAGAGTGTGCTTCTACTTTATTCTTCTAAGTACTACTTGGTGTTTGCTGAATCTTATCTTTTTTTGTATTGCCTGAAGGCTGTGATCCGCTAGCACTAGTAGACGGTTTTATTCCTGTAGAAGACAACATAGGTTTGTTAGAAACTAAGTTCGATGAAGAAGCTATTTTTGTGTTTGTGTTTCCTGAGGATGTGACGGGCTTAGTGAATCTAACTCTTTTGTCCTTGTTCTTTAGGGTCACAGCCACTAATTTTTCACCAGAATTGTTGATACTAGGGCAGGTTTTACTAATGTTTGTAAGCAAATCCTGAATTCGTTTAGTATACCTACATACAGATTATAAGGGATGATCTAGTGGATAATTAGCTTTAACATGTTCTACTAGTTCCCTAAGAACTGCAGCTTCTTCCTGAGTGTGCTTAATATAGGCAGAGTGAGCTGTCCTATTATTCAACAATTTTGTGGTTATTGGTTCCACATCATTCTTTAGCATCTCTGGATCAATAGTGTGTTTCGTAACAACATTATCAACTAGAGCTTTTCCTTTAAGTTTCCTTAATTCATCCTTGAGAGCTATAATAACCAAAACTTTTTCCTGAAGACGAGCATTTAACTCAGAGATTTCCACAGACTTTAGATTAACTTGATTAATTAATCCATCACATTGTTCTTTGGATCGAATACATGCTGGTTTAATCGAGTCATAAAGTTGCTTATAGGTCTGTTTCAAATGCTCATTCTCAGCAATAAGCTTTGACACTTTATGATCCAATTCAATGTTTATTGTTTCAATCTCCTCTAAGTCCTTTTTAATCTTATCCCCATTTATTTTTCCACTTAGAGATTTAATTCTCTCTTTCAACTTCTTTATGACTGTGTCTTTCTCTTGGGACTGAGCTTTCAACTCATTTAATTCAAACAATTAATCAAAACTTGGAGCACTTTGATTTGAAACTGAATTGTTCCTTTAAAAAATTTCCTGATTAAGTTGAGTATCAACTTCTAAAGAGATGCAATGTTTTTCAAGAGTGGTAAAACTTTTGAACAGTTTATCGTAAATCTCTTTTTTAACGAAATCCTCTTTGTTGAGAAGCTCAATCTTAAGTTTAGACACTTTTCGCATTCATGCATATTCACAGAAGCATTATCCACAGAAGAATTCATAATTATGTTCACAATATCTTTGTTAATGACTTGTTCCAAGAGTCATTCATTTTCGTTCAAAACTTGATTCATTTTAACTTCAAATGTTTTTTACTCTAAATGATGTTGTTCCACAACCTGTTCCATTTGATGAAAGACATTTTAGACTTTAGAAAGTTCATCAATCAAATATTGATCGAATGTGTTGAACAAGTCCTTTAGAGCTTTTACAAATGGAATTATTTCATCCCTAAAACAAGCTTTTGTATGTTCAAACCCCTATGAGACCTTAGTGATGGTTGTGGCCGTGGTTCTTTCTTTGACAACTACGTCAAAACTAGCAAGATGGTGTTTAAGTTTCTTCAAACTCGTATTAACCATTCTGACTTTAGGAAGTTCTTTTGGAACCTCAACTTTGGTGGGTCTACTAGAAAGAGTAGGATCTGGAGAATTCACTAAATTCTAAGACCAAAAGGCTTGTTCAACAGATAATTCAGTTTGGGAACAAATCGTGTTTCAAAATCTTGAGAAAGTTGGTTAAGAACAGCATAATTGACTGGTGTAGTATTGAATTTCTTTTCTAACATCATAGGATCCTTTTGTTTTAAAATCATTTTTGAACGACTCTCTTCAGCAAGCATTAGGGTCTCTTCGGAGTCAGGAATCATAATAGCACTCATATTCTTAATGACATTACCATCATAAAGCTTTGGTTCCAACTGCTGAGCTTTCTTTAGATAGAAAGGATTTTGAAAACCTAGAGCTTGTTTAGTGGTATGATCATAGAAAAACTGAGGTTTCGTCAACATGTGAACAGTTTATGCAGATTGATCTCTTTTAAAAACAATATTATCTAGCTGTTTGATCTTCTTTTCTAACGCAATCTCTCTATCGATGTTCCTAGATTCTTCTTTCTTAAAATCATTTTTGAGAAGAGTAACTGTTTGCATTAAAGATTCCTTTTCTTTTAAATGTTCAGAAAGAGTTTGTTTAAGACGATCAATCTCTACAGACTGTGCACTTGAATCTGAAACGTTATCATTACTCCTTAAATCAACATTTTGTCCTTCTTTCAAAACTTTAACTTGTTCCTTATATCTTTCAAGCTCAGCAGTTAAAGTATCATTGACACTTTTATTGTCCAGATTTATCTTGGTACAATTAACTACTTGGGTTTTCAGTTGTTCAATCACAGATAATATCAGTGCATCTTGTTGTGCAGAAGAGTTAGAATTCTGAATAGCTGCCTGTTATGATTCAATCATATATTGAGAATAAGGAATGATATTACTATCACTGGTTATTTTAGTCTCTGAATGGTTCACAACATTCGATTGTTTAGAAGACTGCATCACCTGCACAACTAGATTACTCATATTGTTATTTGCATTATCATGATTGTGTACCTCAGTAGGAGCATCTGGACCATAATGAGATAAATTCACCATAAGAGCAACTTTGGCAGTGTTGAGTTCATCACAATCAGAGTCATATGCATCCAAATCATTAGCCTGATAAGCAGCATTGTGAGTAATGACAGTCTATGTGGCTTGACTTTCTGCAAATCCTGGATCTGCCAAAAATGCTAGTTCCTCCTCTTGTAGAATTTGACCATTTGCTTGAGATAGTACCAACAACACTTTATCCTTAAACCATGAATCATCTCATTTTATCTTTAGTTTAGTGCACTGTTTAGACATGTGTCCTTCCCCTTTGCAGTTGTAACAAATAACAATCCTTTATTTCTTAGAATTGCTTCCACTTGCTCCTGGAGTGTAGGTCCTTGTAGTACCCGCAGCCAAAGAAGTTTGTCTACCTTAAATTGGTTGTAAGGTCACTCTCCCATCATTAATAGTAGCTTGTTTCCTAGGGTTTGACGAATTCCTAAGCTGATTATTAGTAGTAGGGTAGCGGGAAGTGACAACAGCAGTCAAGAAAGACATCATGTGATTGATGGCATCAATGGGATCATCACCTTTCTGGAACACTAGAACAATTAGATCCGAGTCTAGGTGGGAAAATTCAGGTTTTTGGTTAACTATGGGAGCATATTCTAATTGAGGGATGGATGATGATGGAGAGCATATTCCAATTTAGGGATGAAAATTAAGGTTTTTAATGATTGATGAGTTGAGTATTGTTGAGGCTGATAAGGTAATCCATACTGTGGAGAATGATATGGTGAAACTTGTGGTTGAAATTGAGTATGGTGAAACTTGTGGTTGAAATTGCTTGTTTTGGTATGAGTTTTGATGAGTTTGATAAGGAGAATGAGTCATCTGATGGGTTGCAACCAAAGCAAGCGGATCTGAGTTGCGTTCATGCATTAAACGAACCTCATTTGCATGAAATTCATGTTGTCCCAAGTAAGCATGAAGCTGATCAATGTTAGTTGTGTGCAAATCCCAAACCAATTTGACATCTGTCACAATTTTCCTCCACTCGGGAGGAAGAGTATTCAAAAACTTGGTGTTCACTTGAAATTGTTCCAGTTTCATATTGTAGATGTTCATGCCATTGAGTAGTAGTGAAAATCTCAAGTAGAAATCACGTAGTGTTTCCCCTTCTTATAAGCAAACTTATCGAATTCATCATAAAGCTTACACTCTCTTTCCTATTTCATCAATGAAGTTCCTTGCATGAGAAGTTGAATTCTCTCCCAAAGTTCCCTGGCGACTTTATGATTGCTAACCAATGCATAGACCTCAGGTAGTAGACCTTGAAGAATGGTATTTGTTGCCTTGATATCACAATCAGCTTGAATTGCTTTCGTAGCAGATAACTCAGAATATTTATTTGGTCTTATCACTCCATTTTCTTCAATTGAAGGCCAGATGAGTGGACCATTTTCAACGGATTCAAGGATCATTCATCCATGTTGTCTATTCATCATGTATAGCTCCATTCTACTTTTCCAAGAATCATACATATCTTTTTCCAACATAGGTGGACCATTGTCAGCACTCGAAAGAATTGTTTTGTCAGCAAGAGTCGTCATTGAGAAATTTGTATGTTAAAATATTATTGTCGATTCGAACGGTGATAGAAAGAAATTGTGTTTGATTAAGTTGTCTTTTAAATGTTTAAATTCTTGAAACTACACTGGATTTTACAAGTCAAAGAGATAAACCGTATAATTTAGAAATTTGAGTTGTTTGGTTTCGTTTAAACTTGACTAGTTCGGTTACAATTAATGTTAACTGAGAAACAACTAGATTGGTCTTCACTGAAAAATAACTAGTTCGGTTCCAACTGTGAAAGAACTAGATCAGTCTTCACTGTGAATAACTAGATCGGTTCTCACTGAAAAAAAATTACTAGTTCGGTTCTAACTGAGAAATAACTAGTTCGGTCTTTACTGAGAATAACTAGTTCGGTTCCAACTGTGAAATAACTAGTTCGGTCCTAGCTGAGAAATAACTAATTCGGTCCACACTGTCGATAAACTAGATCGGTTCACACTGTAACAAACTAGATCGGTTCACACTGTAACAAACTTGACCGGTTCACACTTGTAACAAACTAGATCGGTTATCACTACAGTTAACTAGATCGGTACTACAAAAATAACTAGATTGGTTAATTCACGAAACTGACTTTTTCAAAACTCAAAAAGACACATTTTTGACAATTGTTTTCTGAAAATTTTGTACTAAAAGAGTTACTAAGCCTATAGGGACAAGAAAAATGACAACTTTAAGGTTTTTAAGCCGAAAATTTTAAAATCAAGATTTTGACATTTATAAAGCTAACGAACCCAAAATGACACAAAATAAGAGATTTTTCTATGAACCTAAGCACACACACCTATATCCAAGGATACTAGATCAAAACTACCTATGTAGGTGATCTTTTAGTGTGTAATTTAAGCTTAGAAAACAAAGAAAAAATAAAAAACGAGGCCCTTTTTTTGAAGAAAAACACACGAACCAACACAAACACACTATCTAAACACACCACTCCGTGGCTCTTGATACCAATTGTAGAATACGAATAATCTTTAACAACAAGAACTAGAGAGAGAAAGTGGAAG
>BQNB010008747.1:0-88948 GCA_026074375.1 Tanacetum coccineum
GAATTGTCCAAGGGATACTTGGGGATTTCCTTAAATTCTCTATAAGTATATTATTTTATATGTATGTAAAACTGCAATCACTTATCAACTCAAATATAATTCCTAACAATCTTCCCCTAGTTGATAATGACAAAACCAAATAAGCACGAACTTCCCCTGAAGTTATTATACGAATGAAAACTTCCCCTTAAGCTATTTAATTCCACCAAGGATCTACATGTTGCAAATCATCAAATCTTCTTCCATTTTTTGTCAATATCAAATAGGAGACTAAAATGTGCAACTTTGATCTTCACAACCACAAACCATTATCATACTTCTAATTCAGCCTTCCAACAACTCAAATTGCCCACCATAAGAAAAATGAACTTGAGCAGTAGAAACTTACACTAGCAGTAGTAACAAAGGCTAGTAGTAGTAAAAACCTTCACCTCAATGTAGCATATAAATGGTTAAATATTTTAACATTAAGCTTCCCCTGAAACCCATATGTTAAAAATTTCTTGAATCTTCAATTCTGTAGACTCTGTGTAATGATTACTGATAAAGAAAATTAAGTATAACGAACTTGATGTAAAAGTAGAACAACCCAAACTTGTGTCTTATATCTTACAC
Source organism: Tanacetum coccineum (assembly GCA_026074375.1). Classification (NCBI taxonomy): domain Eukaryota; kingdom Viridiplantae; phylum Streptophyta; class Magnoliopsida; order Asterales; family Asteraceae; genus Tanacetum; species Tanacetum coccineum. The sequence goes on from BQNB010008747.1 coordinate 616, forward strand.
TATCCGCGTGACTTCGAACGTATACCCAAACCGATGTATAGGGAGATCGCAATCTCTTGACAATTTATCCTAATCTTCTATGAGACACATAACCAAAGTGATAGCAAATGTGAGCATTGAGCACCATAAGAAAAATACAAACCTTTGCTAGATTTGTCAATTCTTCGTCACATCATTGAAAACATAAACAAGTTATCTCTAAATGTAGTCAGCCATTTAAGATATGATAAGAATACAAACCCGTGAAACTCTACTTCAACGTCAAATAAGTGATAAACAATAATCTTCGTAATTAATTAATCAAATAAAATATGAGCCTTTTAAATGTTTAACAACATTTAAAATTATTAGCTTCCCCATAAATGAAGCATCGTGTTCAATCCGAGATCCAAAACTATGTGTTGTCTGATATTGAATATAACTAGCAGTATTAACTGCTTATCGGATAACACTAGCAGTACAAACACTTTTCTCGGACGACAAAGATAGTACAAACACATTTTCCAATAGCAGTACTAACCTTTGTATTCTCTTTTGAAGCCCAAACAGTATTAACATCACCTTTAAAAACTATACTCGAACAATATCAACTCATACCTTTGCACAAATAATTTAAACAACAAACAATATTAAACCACTTTTGTTAATCCTTTTGCACAAGTACACGTAAACCCAACTGCTTTCCTTTTATTCGAACAACATTATCATCACATGTGCGAACAATAGTATCACCTTTTGGCTCAATAGCACCATGAAACAACGAACAGTAGTATCATACTCAACAACTCCAACAGTAGTAACTCACTTACACGAATAGTATAAATCCTTACGTCCAAACAGTATTATCATAACATCTTTTGTTCCCTGTTGTTTGACGCCACGTTAATCTTCTTTTATTGCTTCATCTTTACCGTAAAACCTACTGTCCCACGAACATCACCATATATACATGAGGAGCATTACTTCCATATTAACATTCACATTCCATTTAAACAAATATCTTTATTTTATTAAATGATAATCTTGACATGTTAATTTTCCTTCATGATTAAAAACCATATTATGAATCTCCTCTAATCACGTTCCCATGCACAAACATAAATCTGTCATGTCACGTTCCTAAATCCCTATTTGCAATAACCCTGTAACTTTCTCTCCACATCTTCACGTCAGATTTACCTTCTGATCATTTTTGCATCTCTCACACAAACCCTATCCATGAACATAAGGCACCAGCAGCAACAAGAGCCCAATGACATCAGTAATGCCTTGAACATGAATAAACATCTATTCACATGAACAAGCCCAATCGAACAGTATCCCCATCATGATGACACAAAAGCTTAAATCATGAACCCTTAACTTGCTGTTATATTGTAATGACAGCAATAATAGACATATCATTTTAAGCAGCACGAATTAATGAGATCATTTTAATAGTAAAACCCTAGAGAGACTAAGTTTTCTTAACCTCATCATTGCTTACAGCAACGATGATCAGAATCAATACAAACAACATTAGGGTTTTTGACAACACAATACAACCAGAAGTTCATCACTAATCAACCTTGTAGATCCTAGATCACGAGCCACATGGCTCTGATACCAATTGTAAAGTCTAAATAATCTGATAGACTCTAAGATCGTTTAAGCTCGAGAAGGGTTAGATCTCATCTAGGATTATAAACATCAAATATTAACAATATACAGCTGAATAATAACAATAAGAACAATGATATTGTAATAAGGTTTTACCAAACATTCTAAGCCCTAATATTATTTGATCAGAACAATATTGTTACATCAATGAACTATAACAGGGACCAAGGAAAACCTTGATTACCTTGAGGCTACACCAACTCTATAGACGTCTACATCTCTAACACTTTGTGTATACACACTTTTCTGGATATCTAAAACATATAACCTGTATCTCTTTATATACTAGAGATATCTAGGTTTACAAGGAAACATAATATATACAATAAGGAAACTAAATCTTTTAAATCTTTATCTTTATTCTTCTTGAGCATATCTTTTAGTATCTTCTGATATCTTCCATCTTTTGTAGAATATACTCCACCAGCTTGAAGAATCTCTTATTGTCGATTTAGGTCCTTTTCCTTTAAGTCCTTCATGTTTCATTCTTGTTTTGTCTTATCAACTCAAATATAATTCCTAACAATCTTCCCCTAGTTGATAATGACAAAACCAAATAAGCACGAACTTCCCCTGAAGTTATTATACGAATGAAAACTTCCCCTTAAGCTATTTAATTCCACCAAGGATCTACAAGTTTCAAATCATCAAATCTTCTTCTATTTTTTGTCAATATCAAATAGGAGACTAAAATGTGCAACTTTGATCTTCACAACCACAAACTATTATCATACTTCTAATTCAGCCTTCCAACAACTTAAAGAATCTCTTATTATCGATTTAGGTCCTTTTCCTTTAAGTCCTTTCATGTTTCATTCTTGTTTTATCTTATCAACTCAAATATAATTCCCAACAGTTAAGGCAGAATGTCAGAAGCCATCCGGCTTACTGGTATAATCAGAGATTCCTATGTGGAAATGGGAGAGAATCACAATGGATTTCATCACAAAATAGCCCAAAACATTAAACGGGCATGACACAATCTGGGTCATTGTCGATCGCCTTACCAAATCCACACACTTCATTCCTACCCGAGAGACAGATAGTATGGAAACCCTTACAAGGTTATACATCAAAGAAATAGTCTCTTGGCACGGCGTGCCTAAATCTATCATTTCGGATCATGACAGTCATTTCACATCCAGATTCTAGTAATCATTACAAAGTGCTATGGGTACTCAATTAGACATGAGTACGGCATATCATCCCAAAACTAATAGACAAAGTGAAAGAACCATCCAAACACTCGAAGACATGCTTCGAGCCTGTGTTATAGATTTTGGAAAAGGATGGGAAAGACACGTACCATTGGTAGAATTCTCAAACAATAACAGTTATCATGCCAGTATCAAGGCAGCACCATTCGAGGCACTTTATAGTCGAAAGTGCAGATCACCTATTTGCTAGGCCGAAGTTAGAGATGTTCAACTTACAGGACCTGAAATAATCCATGAAACCACTAAAAAGATAGTGCAAATTCGACAAGGCTTGCAAGCTGCAAGAGACCGGCAGAGAAGTTATGCCAATATAAGACGAAAGCCTTTAGAATTTCAAGTTGGAGATAGTGTTATGTTAAAAGTATCACCTCATAAAGGTGTCATCCGATTTGGAAAATGAGGAAAGCATAACCCTCGGTACATTTGACCATTCAAAATCCTTGAACGGATCGGTCCAGTGGCACAAAAACTAGAGCTTCCAAAAGAGCTTAGTAATGTCTATAGTACTTTCCACATTTCTAATTTAAAGAAATGCGTATCTAAAGAATCCCTTGTCATTCCAATGAAAGAGCTTCGACTTGATGACAAACTCAACTTTGTAGAAGAACCAGTGGAGATTATGGATCGAGAAGTTAAGCAACTGAAACAAAGTCGTATTCCTATAATCAAAGTAAGATGGAACTCTAAAAGAGGACTAGAATTTACATGGGAACGTGAAGATCAAATTCATGCCAAGTACCCACATCTGTTTTCAAACATCAGTCTGGCATCTAACTAAATCTTGGGACGAGATTTCATTAAGGGGGGAGACTATAACAACCCGCAATTTTCATCAATGTAAATATCCATCTATTAAATTAGATGCACTGTAATATCCATCTATTATATATATACCACCTTTTTACAGGGAAATTTTTGCTTTATCTCATTATGTAACGTAACTTGCATCTCTAAAGTAAACGAGCTCACGCAACCTCTACCAATGCCATCTCTATCTATGTTTATATCATGTAAACATCCTAATATGTCAAGTCTATATCTTAATATCATTTTTACCAAGTACATTATCCATTTAACGTACTTTTCAAAATGTTATATCAAAACAAGCATTAAACGTTAACATTTATATCAAAACCCTAATTATATGTAATGTATACATATAAAATGAATGTACAAGCCTTTAAAGCATGTGTACAAGTATCAATACACCACATTTGAATATCTTTTCCCTCCTAAATCAAGTTACAACTTTCTAAAGCTCAATGTACAAGTTAATAATGCAAGAAAGTCAAACAAGGTCATTTTACCTCCGAATTCATTCTAGTTTCATACTACCACTTTAACACAAGGTACAAGAACTTAATGCATGACTTTTAAACCTTAAACATAAACCCTAGTTCATCCTAAACCTTAATCTAAAACCCTAAACCCTAAAAATGAAACCCTAAACCCTAATTTCACTTTCAACCAAAAACTAAACCCTAAACCTAAAACTAAGCCCTAAACCTTAATCCTAAGCCCTAATCTCAATCCTAACACTAATCCTAAACCTAATCTATCTTAAACCTTAACCTTAACTCAATCTAAAAGTCCAAAACCCTAAACCAAACCCTAAACTAACCCGATATACATTTTCACCCATTTTTACCCATTTTTAAACCAAGCACCCATCCAAGCACCTCCATGACCTCACCCTTATGTCACCAAGAAGCTTACAAGCACCTTACTCATCCTTCTTGGCCAATAAGTTGTTTGATCACCTCCTTGTCTTCCCTTTTCTAGTCGTGGCCTCCAAACACCCCTCCACCTCTTATATCTAGTTTTCTAGCTTATAAGAATCATCATATAGACTCCCTTAGTCACCTAAGATAGGTAGGACACTAAGCAAGACTCTAAACTTGGGCACCAAGGCCATTTGAACACTATATAAGCCGAAACATGCATAACCATTCAAACACACCTCAAATATCATCATACACACACAAATGGAGTTCTAGCTCAGCCAAGGATGATGTATAAGATCCCTAAGCTCATAATAGAAGGCAAGAAGCAAGAAAAACAAAGTCTTGAAGCCATTCCTAGGCATACGAGTCATAAAAACCTATTTCAACCCATTTTAGCTCAAGTAAGCCTAAGATCTTGTTCCATAAGCTTATATTTTGTATTAGAATGTTCATAATACTCTTAAGATCATATATGAACTCTTTTTTGAAGCTTTGTATCCTCAAACCCATGTATTTTTTATTAAAACCATAAAAACAACCCGTTTTGATTTTCTAGCTAACGAATCCTTTTTCTAAATTTTTATTATGTTAGAACATGTTATTTTAGCTTATTATAATAAGCTATAACCTGAAAATGTCATTTGGAATCCTAAAATAAGCTTGCATTGCTTTTTGGACTTGTTTTGCAAATATTTCCATGCATAGGGGTATATATCTTAACTTTATGAAATTTATAACTAAAGGGGCTGAAAATGTCATTATTATAAAGTTATAACTATAAGGACCTATTTTGCCAAGTTTCAAAGTTAAAGGTTTAAATTATATATACATTATATATAAAGGACTAAAGTTGTAAAAGTTTATAAACTAAGGGTATATATACCCAATTTTGCAAACTTAAAAATATAAAATATAATATTTTTATATAAATTATAAAAATATATATTAATATTATAAAACTCGATTTTATTAAAACCCGACACATTTATCGTTATTAATCATAAATCGACGCATTATTTCGTTATATATTTAACATAAATTATCATCAACTAACTTTTGAAGAAACTTAAAATCTTATTGTATCACGTTACTAGGGAGCTTCATATAAGGGATTTCATTTGGGTATACGTTTTGACGAGTTTGCTGGATTTACGATTTAAAGTGTCCTGGCTCCTCAAACGTTTACTACATGACTTCTAAATTAAGATGGCCCGAACAGTGATACAATATTTTTATAAATCAAAGATATACGTTAAACATCATGAAGTTTTAAAATATAAACTATCACACTAAGACTTGACATATCACCCCAGGTTGCGTGACGAAGCCGTTACTTTCACTTGATATACTTTTGCCATCAATCAGATTTCCCTATAGTGTTAAGGTGAGTTCATAGCCTCACTTATAAATCTTCTATTTTATAAACCTGTGAGGGGGATTCATGCTATAAACCATGAATAAAAGTGTTTTCTAAATGTATGCTATCTTGATATATTATTGCATCTGTTGTCTAAGTCCCTTTATGCCAAAAGACCTCTACCATCATGGACCATTAATCACTTGCGAGTGAACGCGAATTTTGTGAATAGGCCTATTAGGATTGACAAATCCCGTTTGTGTTAGCCGGATAGGTAACAAAATGTACTATATCTGAAACTTATAGGTACATGGAAATTACCTACACGGGGGCCATTAACTTTATATATATCATTATTGATATATACACTAGTCAGTTTGAGTGCCATGAGCTTAGACGCAATAATACTGTTTTCCATAATAATTGTACTCATTGCAATTATTACACTTATGGGTGTATAACAACGTAACCCACTCTTATGATGACTTGTATTCATATTATTTATTATAAACCTATGAATTTCACTCAACCATTGTGTTGACCTTTTTAGCATGTTTATCTCAGGTAATTGAACATCTTATGGCATGGAGTGGCACGGACTTGAAGATGGCTAAACTGTTATCATTCCAACTTTATATTTTCATGTAGATTTTGGGACCTCTGTTTGTAAAAACTTTGATGAAATTATGAATGATAGCTTATCTTTTAAAAATGTCTCTTTCGAGTCATTTTCTATGATTATGACTGTTGTACTATGAAATAATACCCCAAATTAGCTTCCGTTGCTATATGTCAAAAATGGGGGTGTTATAAACACTATCTGGTCATGCAAACCAATGGAGAAGAGCACTACCTAAATGAAGCATAACTACGTGGTACGGTCTAAAAACACACTTTCTACACAAGTATTGCCCACCTTCTAAAACAGCAAAGAAAATGGAAGAGATTAATAACTTCAGGCAAAGGAAAAATGATGAAACATTATGCAGAGTATGTGACATATTTAATGATTTACTATGAGTATATGAAAAGATCGTGTTTAACATCGATAGATCTATGAGCCTTGGTATTAAGAATGATTATGAAAGTTATTATTTAGATTCTTTAGATCTAACAGTTAGCGAGCACTTGCAGGAATTTTAGGTACAAATCATGCTGATACATTCTTAGAAGGAGATACAAAATTGCTAGAAATTTTACCAGAAGAGACAATAGAAGATACTTGGGTCTCGGAAGATGAAAAACTAATCACGACTCTGACGTACAGGAGGCAATATGACGTATTCAACCAAACATGAATACGACGTATTTAGGGATACAAGAAGATAGGAAAAAGTCCAAAACATGTAAGATTAATTTATCCAAAGAATGTAAAAAGTTTGTGATTTTTCTACAGTTTGAAGTGCCTAAACCGACCTTAAAAGAACTACCTTCGCATTTGGAATATGCATTCTTGAATGGGGATTCGGACTTACTTTTTGTTATTTCATCTAAACTGTTAGAATACTAAAAAGGGTTACTTTTTTGGGTAAAGGATTTGCCCGGTAAGAAAAAAAGGTAAAAAGGGTTACTTTTACAAGTCCTAGAACGAAATAAGGAAGCTTTAGCTTGGAAGATCTCAGATATCAAAGAAATTAGCCCCTTATTTTGCACTCATAAAATATAAATGGAGCAAAACTATAAGCATGTTATGCAACCTCAAAAGGGATTGAACCCTAAGGTTCAGGAGGTAATAAAAGATGAAATTGTTAAATTGCTTGATGCAGATTTGGTCTACCATGTCTTTGACAGCCCTTGGGTTAATCCTATACATGTTGTACCAAAAAAGAGAGGAATGATGGTTATCGTTAAATATGAAAATGAATTACTTCCTACAAAAAGGGTAACAGGGTTGGCGAGTGTGTATTGATTATCATAAACTTAATGACACCACCCAAAAAGATCATTTCCTTGTTCCTTTTATTGATTAAATGTTAGAACAATTATCACAAAATGATTACTATTGTTTTCTAGATAGTTTTTCAAGTTATTTTTAGATCCCTATTGCTCTTAATCAAGGAAAAACTACATTTACATGCCCTTATGGAACATTTGCATATAGAAGGATGCCTTTTGGGTTATGCAACGCACCTACAACATTTCAACATTGTATGGCGAAAATCTTTTATGACGTGGTGGAAGAATTTATAAAGGTTTTAATGGATGATTTTTCTATGTTTTGTAGCTCTTTTAACAGGTGTTTGGCGGTGAATCTTGGTAAAATGTTAAATAGATGTAAGGAGTTGAATCTTATGCTCAACTAGGAGAAGTGCCATTTCATGGTCCAATAAGGAATTAATCTAAGCCATAAGATGACAAGTGCATGGGTAGAAGTCAACAACCAAAGATTGACATAATAGCTAAATGGATGTATCAACCCAATGTCAAGGGTATAAGGAGTTTCTTAGGTCATGCAGGTTTCTATCCTAGATTCAATAAAGATTTTTCTAAACTTTCATGACCTTTGACTCAACTTTTATAAAAAGACGCCAAATTTGACTTTAACTACGAATGTAAATCAAAATAAAAATTTTAAAGAAATATCGACTATTGGAACCATAATAATTGCTCCTTATTGTCTTTTAAATTTTTAAACTTATGTGCGATGCTAGCGATTTTGTAGTTGGGGTTGTTTTAGGACAACGGGTCAAAGGGCGTTTTAAACCTATTTATAATGTTATCAATACATTAAATGATGCTCAAGAACATTTTAAGAGTAAGATACATTAGAAAAGCCTCTGAGTCATTTCTTTTCTTTTTGTTAACCCATTATATGTTATGTTTCGTTACACCTTTACACCTTAGCCTACCCGTTTAGATTAAGTCCCTTGGTTGTTAATTACTGAATTATTTACTTTTTGTGTGTTCGTGTGAGTTTTCTTTTCTATTCTTTTCTAGAGAGATTTTGGTCAGGAATATTGCACAATGGAATAAGGAATGTGAAAGTATGTAGAATCGTGTACATTAATGTTATGTACTTTCATTTTTTATGATGTCATCTGATTTTCCAAAGTATAAAAATCACCATGATTAGTTATGTCTAGTGATATTGTAAAGTCTTATATTTTTTTACTGTTGTAAAGCTCTGTGAGGAAAAGAATAGAGAGTTAAAAAAACAAAAGATTAATTATGTAAAGTTTGTAATTATATAGCGCAAATATTAGCCATGTTATTGTATAGTTATTAGCCAAAGTTTGTTATAAATCGGCTAGAGTTTGTTTAATGCGAGAGTAGTTGGTAGTTCATTAAAACCAACTAGGTATAATGGTATGATGATCGAGTCACCTTTGAGTCTAATTCATTTTACAAAAAGCATGCGTTTTGCGTGTAAAAGCGTGAGTTAGTTAATGAAAAGTGTCTTGTTAAGGAAGTGGTATGAAAATAACTAGTAGCATTGGTTTGTTATGGGACTTATATCTATTTGTTTTGTTTATTTTTCATTTTTAAACAATTTAGAAATGTTTCCAATGTCTTATCCTACCATTAATCATTCTTAATATCCTTATTTCTCAATCTTAACATTTACCGTACTTAATTTTAAGAGTCTATGAATCACTTGTGGTTTTGTTATCTTTCGAGATTGAGCAGTCACTTGTTGTTTTGTCATCTCTTTATTTGAGTTATGTTATATGGTGAAGACTGCATTTATAAGAATGATTCACCCATTAGCCTTACGTGTCAAACCCATTTTCCTTTTAGATTATTCACTAGATTCTAGTGGTGGAGATATGTATCCTTGTCATGCTTAAGTTAGAATACTCGTTATGACCGAACAATTGAATGAACCACCAAATGTTACGACACATATTAGTTGAATGATTTGAGTGTTTTCATTACCTGTTTCGTGAGGTGTTTGGTTATGTGTGCTTCTGATTAAGTAATTAGTTTAAAATTATTTCACGAACTTATGTTTAAGGGATGTTTTTATTAGTTGAAATTTAGAGTCTACTTAAGGATAAGTAGAAGTCAAGTGGGGAAATATTTGATGTGATCAAATATAATTCATATATTTTTTTCTAAATATTAGTACTAATTTATTTACTTTTGAATATATAGCCAGAGCAATTTGGAAAAGATACAGAAAACGGAGCATTTTGGAGCAAAAATGAAGAAATTTGTATTATATCCAATGAAGGATGCAGCGTATGCACATTAAGTGATACGGTGTATTAAATTGCTTACAAAGTTATCAAATAAGTACACCTATTTGAGTGAATACGCCTTATCACCATTCATGTGTACGACGTATTGGAGTCTTAATTGAAGAGTTGACCCCAACGTATTGAAGGCATATACCTTATTCACCTCATTGGTGTAATACATCATATTGAACATAAGGGTCAATGTTGACTTGTTAAAATAAGTAAATATGTGATCGTTATGTTCACATGAGTATGCGTCGTATTTACCATTGGTGATACGTTGTATCGGGCTTTTCACATGCCCTATAAATAGAGGTCTTATGCTCGAGAAAAATAGTTAAAACCCTTTCCAAAAATCCTCCGCTCCTCCTAGGCGATTTTTAAAAAACCCTAACAAACTTAAATCGATTTATATCCAATTGTCCTTATTTTCTTTGTTTCTTGCTTCAATTTGTTATAGAAATTGATTTAGATTTCGTGTTTAGTCATATCTATATCTCAAATTTATTTGTTTGATCACTGATCTAAGGCTTTTGGTGTTTTTTCATTTTAGGTTTTACAAAAATCATATTTAGAACCTCTTTCCTTTGGCGATTGTAGACTTAACAAAACCCTTAATCGATTATGTAACCTAATCGTTATCATATTCATCAACGATTGTTTATATGGCTTTAACATCCTTTGTTAATTCACTATCCTCGATCCGTTTAATACTATTAATATTGAAAGGGTTTTTAGTTGCATTATTAGAGTTTTTATTCAATCGCTTGGGTTTGTTATATGATATGTGCTTATGTGAATCCCTAAACTTCTACTTAAGGTTTGGAATCTCCTGGTGCTATTCATTGTATTTGGTTTGTTACTGTTATGTTTGTGGCCTAGTAATAAAACTATTAGTGAGTATGGTTTGATTGTTTGGGAATGAAGCGTGGTAATTGTGGTGTTACTTTTAGTGGAACCATAGAAATTCTCCTTCCTTCCCATGAGAAAATGTAGAGATTTTGTTTACAATCCTACATGCCATTAACCTCACATCGCCCAGGTCTTCCCAATAATATATGGCACTCATCAATATCATCCACAATACAAAGTACGTTTACTTTATAAAACCTTCCCATGGTTATAGGAACCCTACAAACTTGATAATCTTTAATTAGACAAATCTCCATTAGAGAGAGGAAGTGGGTAATCTCCATTAGAAAAATCTACCCATTTGAAGAATATAAGTAATCTTTAACAACAAGAACTAGAGAGAGAAAGTGGGAAGGAATGATGTATTTTAGTGAGAGAAAGTAAGAGAAAGAAAATGCATTACTATGTGAAAAATACAATCAACCACCTACCTCTTCAAGGCATGGAGAGGTGTTTGTATACTTACAATGGATTGTGGGCTTGGGCCTTCATAGGTTTATCTATGGGCTTTTAGCTAACTAACTATATAAGTTTCCAAAAATTACTTAACGAGCTAACGACTGTTATCTATGGAAGTGACTGACACTTTCGTGTTCCTAACAATCTCCCCCTAAGGGAGGTCACTCCATTTTACAAAATTTAAACCTAGCATACTATGCTTCATCTTTAGTCTTGAGCTCGTTTAACTTCAATCATTAACTTATGATTTGATGTAGTGATCATTGACTTTAGGTTTAAGCTTGTTCCTTTATCTTGAGTGTATAAATGTTATCTTGAGCACCTTGAGATCATCAACCAAGCATAATCTTGTTTTGCCATCTTTTAAACTTTGCCATCTTGTGAACTTGTGACTTCTGGACCGACATGCTCATACCTTTCTTGATTTGTTGACTTGAAAAGCTTTAATGTTGTATCTTTCTTGAAATTATTTAACTTTAACACTTCGTCACTTCGAGAAAGACGTTTGGTATCAGAGTGACATAAACTTATTTGAAATTCTTTGACTTTAATACTTTGTCACTTCAAGAAAGACGTACGGTATCAGAGTAGCAGAAGTCTTGAAACATGTACATGAGCTTTCATGATGTCTTTATGTTTGTCGGACTTGTATGAGCATGTGGCTATGAATCATGACTCGTCAGGAATCAGCTACTCTAATCGTCGAGTATACCTGCAGGTTTAGGTTAGTGATAATCAACAGATATGGATGAGAGTGTCTTTGTCACTTTGTCGAATACGGTTGCAATAACCACGGTTCCTCGTTGATCAGTATAAATACTGCTTGTGATCAGGTAGAATTCTAAAGAATTTCCTTGATAGGGTTTCGCAGCTGTACTAGTCGTTCTCATTACCGGAGCGTCTCAAAGCAGACAATACGATATGAGTAAACCAGCAAGACAAGGTCTCACTGATTGAATAGAAAAATCGATTTAAAAATCAATCGACGTATCACTTGCTAAAGTGGTTTTGTGACACATCGAGAGTGTTAATGATTTCAAAAATTCATCAATCGACGATCCGTAACCTGGAACAAGTTTGATTCATATAGAATCGCACCGTTGTTGGTTTTTAGTTGTCACAAGTTTGATTCTTAAGAATCACACAAGTCACCTACCATGAGCTTGTTTGATGTTGGCTCAAGCAGGATTTCCATCTTTACTGTGAATACTTAAGTATCACTCAGATGTTCTGGCAAAATCACAAGGATAATGCGTAGGACTCTTTATATTTCTTGTTATTCACATTGTGTGAGATAGCAAGCATAATTATGACAAGTGTCCTAATGAGATTTATGGATGATCTCTTTTGGCTCTAGACTCAATAGTGTACTTTGGTTTTAGTGATCGGAGGCTGGAGAAGACTGCTACTTTTTTAATATCAACTAACTTGGAGTGAGAAAGTTAATAGAAATACGTGTAATCTCTGTGAAAAATGAAACAAGTGTCTTTTGAGAGACCTTGAGTTGCTAGGGAGGGTTGTGCATTGCATTACTGGGTCCATGATGTCAGTCTTCAATGTTAGCAATCATCTTTGTGATTCTTGACAGCAGATGCATTGACTCAATTTCTGCCAAAGTATAAGGAGGGCTTCTTTCTTTTCACCCTTTATCTTAACTTTTCTTTTTAATTCTTCAACCCCTTCAGCGCTTACCGATACTTCATAACTAGTATCTTGTTGGGTTTGTTCCAGTACTAGCTCCATCTCAGTCGGCACTTTTCCTAATTATCACTTTTTCTCCTTTTGTATCATACCTAAGGACTTCTATATTATCTAGTAGATATCCCTGGGTAGATCCCTCCAGTTTTGGCTGGATCATGAGATTTGAATACATATGCTTAACCATCTTATAACTTCATAAATTTAAGTACATGGTCGGTCTTTTGGGTATTCCATCACAATCAAAACCAAAATCATTGAAAAGTTCAATCAAAGTGTTTGATATAAATATCAAAAGATTTACACTTTGAGAGTTTTTCATCATCACTAAAAGCTCCCCCTTAACATGTGCATCGTAATCGTAGTACATGCTAAGTGTTGGAGTGTATTGAGTCCATTTAATACAATCACATTTCAATACAAATTAGATTCAGTTTAATCATATTTTCTCCCCTTATCCAAAATGTTAATCCCTTGATATTTTGGATATCAATTGATTAAACGTTCGAGGACAAAATGTTACACAATATCTAAATAGGAACATTTTAATGCTCCCCCTTAATATTTGAGGGTATATAAGATAGTGCTGAGTACAATAATTTGAAATTTTTTGAATTTACTAAGAAATTCTTGAAAATTTTGTACTCGAGCACTCCTTATTTTCACCATAAGTCTACACTACATATATACAAATTCACAAATTTATATTATTTACGAGGTTTGACCTGAGTGATGAGAACATCATATGATGGAATCATATGGTTCTTTATAGCAGCCAAAGGTCTCCTCCATAAGGTCTTCCACAAACAAACTTTTCTAGACTACGCGTCAACCTTCTATCTCTGAGTTTCTTATCAATGGCATTTATCATCACCCGAGCTCTCTGCTTGTCTTGTTTGCTCCGTTTTCTCTTTGGTAAGTACTCCATCTGAATCCCAATAGCAATATCATTGAGAGCGGTGCGAACATGGTTTAGTGTGCCGTCACTGAACTTGTGAAGTTCATCAGTGTGCATCAAATGATTTTTGTCCATGTCATCTTGATAGATAATGCCTTGGATATTATGGTAAGTAGTGTAGGGAGTCATTTTTCTAAGATCTAAATGGTATGAGTCTGGTCTTGAGAGATTTATCTTTTTCTGGTAGCTTTCAACTGCTAGTTGTAGATCCTCCATACGTTCTTGAATGACAATGCGTCTCATGTATATTCTCAAAGCCATATTTAGTGCAAATCGTTCATCCAAATTATGGTTGGTCAGCTTACCTCAAACAAGAAGAAGTAACATATCTTCAATGTCTTGGCGACGAAGTCTTTTGAAGTCGCCTTCTCAAAACCTATACAGTTGATCGTCCTGCCTTCGAACAGTAATCTCTTCCAAATGTTTGTAACCAAAGAACTTCATGATCTTGAGACTGGTAACAGCAATGATCCTGTGTCTTGAGTAGACATCTTTTGAAGTTTCCATGTTGGTAGCATATCCATAGAATCTCTAACGTTTTGGTCCCCAGTGATATGTTCCCCAGTAGGCATACTTGTCGTAGACAACTTGTACCAGACTCCATATACTTCTAGGAACCTTGTTTTCAATCCATTTAATATGACCATAATCAGCATCCTTCGTCTTGGTAAGTGAGGTTGTATATTTTTTACTTAAGCTGCCTCCTTTCAGATATTTGAGATCATTATTGATGATATAATCAAAAGGGATAACTTGACGACTTCGTGCATTCTGAATTAAAGGAAGGGGCTTGCTGAGATCATGGGGATACGGTCTTCCTTCAGGATTATGCCAATCTAACTGATCATTGGTAGGTTTGAATACTTCTTCCAAGTGGTATTCTAATTCCACTACACTCTTGCACGTGCCTTTCATGAGATCATATGTTGGACCGGTCAACACATCTTGAGTCAGATTATTTAATTTGAGCCGGTTTATGATAAAGGCAGAGAAATCGATGGGAGTAGCCAAAAACTCATTAAATGAGGATTGTGTGCCTGAAGCTTAAGCCAACTAAGTCATCCACGATTGAGGAGGTCGATCCTCAACAGTTTTTGTTTTATTCCATTCACGATCAGGAGTTTGGGAGCCTGATGAATTCCACAGTCGTTCATCAATAGCTATTATCTCTCTTACAAGCGACACATCACATTTCCTGTGTTGAACTCTTGATGCAATGGTTCTTCTAAATCATTAACCCTTGGACCATGCTCCTCTGCTTGAGCAGACTTTCCTGATGATTTTGGTTAAGATCTGGATGCACCTTTAGAAGAACTTGTAGACTTAGACTCCTTTTGAATTGCTTCTTTTGATGACTCTTCCTTGCTTGATCTCTTTCGCTTCGTCCCTTGGTTTAATCCAGCGGAGGGTTCTTCATCTTTGTCTTGATCATCACGTCCTCTCTTTAGGGTCACTACATCACCATATGAGGCAAATAGGTCCTTGTCTGAGTTGTATGATTCAATCAATGTATTGTAGAGATTCTTCTAAATGTCTGATCTGTTCATTGATTTATTTTCTTCAATTTTGTCGATGAGAATCTTCTTTAACTCGAATTCTCAGAGAGATGCTACTGCAGCATAAGATGTCTGAGGTTGATTGTATGATCTAGCTAACACTTCATCTCTTAGAGATTTTGTGACATACTTCTCAACCTTTGGCATGATCTTGGATACTTAAGTTTTAACCTGATCCTTGATTATGGCCTTAATGTTTGAGTCTATCTGTTTAAGAAATTCATCATTCTCGGCTTGATCTTCTTCTCTGAGCTTGTTGGATTTTAGCTGAACAGCCACATTCACTGCATCTTTCATCTGAGACGCAAGGTAGTTATCAATAATGCCAGGAATAGATGATAAAGCTTCAGCAAATTGATTGGTTTGTTTAAGCTCAAATAGTTCAGTCTCTAATGAGGATACCCTTCGTTTAAAACCAAATAGAGATGCAAAGTTAGGGATTTCTAGAAACGTTATTGTTGGAATAGTTGTTGTTGTTGTGGAATCATGTGTTTGTTGTTGAGATTGAATGATTGGAATGGGTGGTTAAGAAATTGTAGTGTCAAAAGAAGGTGTCTCAGTAGTGGCAAAAACTGATACATTAATAGGAGTATCTGATTGAACGTTTGGATTTAAAATCGAGTCGATACCTGTATCAGGAGAGGGATTAATGAATTTAGACACCAAATCTGATGAAACAGATGAGCTTTGTTGTTGCACTATTAGAGGTTCAGTAGTCAAAGTCACGTGAACCTCTTATGTCTCTTAATTAGTTTAAGCATCTGACATTTCTGCATCTCTTCTATCCAGGTTAAGATTTAAGTCTCCGTACAGTTCCTCATCTTCTTCATTTTCTTGTTCTCCTCCTATAACATTATCATCATCCTCTTGATTTTCTTCTTCATCTGAAATTTCATAATCAGGTGGTGTTGAAACCATCTGATTAGATGACACTTCATCATCATCATTTGCTTTTTCTTCTTCTTTTTCTTTTTCCTGATCATCTACTTTGTATGTGGACAAGTTTGGGTGAACAAAATTATCTCCGTCATCATCTGATTGAGTTTCTCCATGGACATTCTCTTAATCATCATCTTCATTATCATTGTCATGCTCGTCATTGTCATCTCACTATCATGCTCATTATTTTCTTCATCATCCTCTCCTTGACTAAATCTCCAAGATTCTTCTTCACTCTATGATCTGTATTCAGGTACATCAAGAACCTCTGGTTTGTCACCAGCTCCTTTATTTGCACCAGATACGTTTTGTTGTTGCTCATCAGGAACCTTTGACTGTATGTCAACTCCATCACCTGAGCCATTAGCATGAGAGCTGTAAGTTTGTATCTTGCTTCTTCAAGAGCAATCTTCATATTTTCAGCTTCAGTTAAAGCAGCCTCAGATAGCACTGTTAAACCTTTTGACTTTGTTTCAGATTGCTTCTTCTTGGCAGGTTTACCTCCCTTAGCTAAGGTCTTGATTCTTTTTCCTTTAGAAGCTTGAGTAAGCTTTGTCTTGGGAGATGATTCAGAATCAGCTTTATTCTTTGTAGATTTTGGTTTTGGAGTCTTTTCACCAGTAGCATAAGCAAGGTATGTCATGTAGGCTTCGGACTCCAATATAGGGGTGTAATCGAGTCAAGCCAAGCTCGAGTTTGACAGGGCTTGAGCATGGCTTGAAAAAAAATAGTAGGCTTAAACTTGGCTTGATAGCTTGTCAAGCTTTAATCATATAGGCTTGAGGAGGATTTAATTAAAGCTTGAGCTTGGCTTGAAAAGCTTGAATGCGTACAACATTAACGTATTTAATAGCCAAACACCCAAACTCATTAATAAATGTATGCATAAAGTAAAACAAACAAAAACTATAAGTGAAAACCTAAGGTAGATTCATTAAACATTAATAAAACTAACAATAACATTCTCATACCAAAGTCAAACTTAGAATGAAACATAAGTGAAAGTACTAATTAATGTTCAAACGTACAAAGTATTTTAGCAAAAACGTACATTAGCCAAAGTACTAATTAGTTTTTGATTACTTTTGGCTAATGTTCTCAAAAGTCAAAACTAAGTATGAAGAATACAAAACACTAGAATATAAATTGTTAGGTTAATTAGGGTTAAAAGTCATTTTAGATTACATTATTTATTTATTTATGAAATAGATCCTTATAATTAAGTTAATAATCAAATTACTCCTTTATTAGTTATATTAATTTATTATATATTAAAGCTTGATAAAAGGTCGAGCCGAGCTATCAAAAGCTTGAGCTTAACTTGTTATAGGTTTCGAGCTAATTTTTAGGCTTGAGCTTAGGCTTGAGCTTGATAAATGCTTGGCTTGACAGAGTCAAGCTCAAGCTCGATTTGCTTGATAAAAGCTTGACTTGATTACATCCCTACTCCAACATGGCTTGGTTGGTCAAGTGCCGAGGGAGAATTGCACCATATACTTGAGTGTCTTGATGTTTAGAAATGACTCTTGTTGTGGTGAACATGAAATCATCCCTGGCATAGTGCCAAAACATCTTGTTTCTCCTTGGTATTGCCTGATCCTTTGCCATGAAGTAGTCGACAATGACTTTGGTAAATCATGGATAATACATGTCATTATTCTTTTTAGAATTCTTGTTCTCTACTTGAAACACCAAGTCTTCCCACGGTAAGTAGACATAGTCAACCTTCTTGTTATGATACATGCCCCCAAAGAATTTGAGCACGTGACAGACGGAGACTTTCTAGAGCAGTAGTTTTTCCATTTATAAACTTGTTAATTATGGCAGCAAACGATCACCATGGTTGATGCTTGTGATTGACGTTGACATCGGATAAAAACTTGATCTCACAATGTGTCTAAGGTCTCTAATAAAAGATAGAATTTCCTCTTCAAGTGATGGTTCTTCAAATTCCTGACCTGGGAGTTTAGGGCAAATCTTAAGCATATCTCTAAAGTTGTCAATGTTAATAGTATGACTTTTGCCATTCAGCTTGAAACGAAGTAAAGAATGATGTCTGGAGACAGTAACCCAGAACTCTTACATGTATATTTCTGGTACATCAATAGTGATCTCAAACGCGTTGTAGAATGGAGTAAGTTTGAGAGCATCTAATGCCACTTAAAGAGTAGGTTCCTTAGATTTAAGATTAGAGCTTAGTCGGAGATTGCTTTTCCCTATCTTAAGACGGTTTTCAGGTGCGACTAATTCATCATCCAATGCCTTTTGCTGATTTCTTGTGGTGTCCATGATTCTGCTAAGATAGGATCAATACAGTTTATGTACAACAGATTTTATACAATGTACTATAGAGACCTATTGAGTGAGCACGTAAAGTTGATTCTTGATGTGAACGTTTCTTAAGAATTAGGAACTTTAAGACATTTTTCACTTATTAAGATCTTTTTATTTAAAAGACAGCTTAAGACAACTTAACTTGTTTAGAGTGTATAATTAACAAAGTTTAATTTAGTCCCTAATTAAGTTTCTAAATTGCCTTTTAAATAGGAAATTTGATCTTAAGTGTTTTGGGTCTTTTGAAACATATATTGATTTCTAAGGAAAAACTAGTTGTTCTGTTCTTTAAGAATCAAGTTGTCCGGTTCCTTAAGAGTCAAGTTGTTCGGTTCCTTAAGAATCATGTTGTTCGGTTCCTTAAGAGTCAAGTTGTTCGGTTCCTTAAGAATCATGTTGTTCGGTTCCTTAAGATTCAAGTTGTTCGGTTCCTTAAGAATCATGTTGTTCAGTTCCTTGAAACACATGAGTTGTTCGGTTCTTATTAATAAATGAGTTGTTCAGTTCCTATTAACAAATGAGTTGTTCAGTTCCAATTAGCAAATGAGTTGTTCGGTTCCAATTAGCAATTGATTTGTTCGGTTCCTATTACCTACAGTTGTTCGGTTCCAGCTAACAGCTAAGTTGTTCGGTTCCTAATAGCTATAGTTGTTCGGTTCCTTAATGTACTCAGTAGTTCGGTTCCTGACTACAACAAGTTATTCGGTCCTTTAGAAACGTGGTTGTTCGGTTCATATGAAACAATCACAAACACAATGTTTTTAAGCATTTACAATTATTTGTACAACATTCTTAGTTAAGAGAACAACAAATAGGAACATGATAACAACATGAATCAACAAAATCAAACATATACACAAAACGAGCACTTTAAAGCATAAGAGCACACATATTCAACAAGCTTCAATTACTAGTGTTATATGAACATTTAAACACATTCAAGAAAGTTGTATTAACCTCCCTAATACAAAACCACAAACATTTTACAATATTTCACATAAACCTCAATTTTTACACCTAAAATTAATCATAACCTAAGAGAATGATAACTTTAATCAAAACTGTTTAACACGAGTGCTGGGCACACCTAAAGCTACAAAACCCCTCAACCAATTTGGTGTTTTAACCATTTTGATTTTTCAAGAACTCTAATTTGAAAATTAGGGAATTCGAGATCAATATAGGATGAAAACCCAATTTCTTTGAGATGTGTGTAGTTTAGGTGATAGAGAACACTTTTCTTATTATACCTTAGAGATGAAAGTGGCTTGAAGATGATGAACTGGTAAATGACGATCGTGCAAAGGGAGAGGGAATTCTTAAGTGTGTGTTTTGTGTGTGTAAAGAACGGGGGTGGGTGATGTTATAAAACAAATATGGTTTTTGACACATTCACCCCCTGTGTTTTCATATCCCTTTTATGTTTTACCATTAAGTTTTATTAGGCAAATATAGTTTAACAATTAGCACACACAGTCCTTAATGTTTTTAACTATCATACCTAAAAACATGTATTTGCCCATTCACTCCCTAAAGGCATGAACACATAGCATATAAGGCACACATAAGCTAAACTTAATTAACTTTCCTTAATAATGATATTCCGTTATTGTTTAAAACTTTTTTTCTTTTTTAGCACATTATTATTTTGAAGAAGAAATTTGACATTTTCTCCCCCTCAAACATTGACCCGTTTTCTATTTAAAGAGCTATAGTCGTTGTTTGAGTGGTAAAATGTCTCTGAAAAAGCATTGTGTGATGAAGCAATGTTTTTATTTTTTGAAAAAAATCAAACACCATGATATAAGATTTCTCTTATTTTAACACATAAGCGCACTGACACGTACACTTATGGTACTATAGGAAGCATGGGTTGTGTTACAAAGTAAACACAAGGCTTTGCATGGTCATAAAGTAGACCATGCCCGAGAATAAATTCTTGTTATGAGGTCAGGTTTCCTTTTTGACGGAATACTTGCCTTTAAGATGATGACCGGGTTGCTATCTGAAATAATAGCAAGCTATTGGCATGTTTTGAAAACATTTGGAAATTCTGTTCGAACTTCATTTACAGCCTTGTATCATTATTGAATGACATTACTAAGACCGTAAATGTTATCGATTTTCAGAAGAGATACCATTATTACCTCTTTTTGTATTTTTCTCATTTTTTAATTTTTTTTTGTTATATATATATTTTATATTTTTTTATTTTGATTTTATAAAAGTTTTATGAAAATGAAAAATCTTTTTGGTTTTTATGGTTTTGAGTATATATACATATGATACACAGGATATCAGAATAGGTATCACCACTATTCTTCAGCTTCATCTGCCAATTGTTTTAGAGTTTCCGGCGTAAAACTTCGCATTCCCAGCTTGTTGATAAGAAATTCAATTCTTTCTCTGCATAGGGCTTTAGTGAAGATGTTCGCTAGTTGATACTCCGTGTTGACAAAGTAAAGCTCTACTATTCCATTCTCAACTTGCTCTTTTATGAAGTGGAATCTGATGTCTATATGCTTTGATTGATAATGTTGAACGTTGTTGCAGTATAAGGCAATAATGCTTTTGTTAGCACAGTACATTGGAATTTTATTGAATCCAAGGCCATAGTCGGTAAGCTGTGATCTCATCCAAAGGATTTGAGCACAACAGCCAGACATAGCAATATATTCAGCTTTCGTACTGGATATCACAGCGCTTTTCTGCCTTTTTTATAACTAGCTAACAAGTCTGTCTCCCAATAATTGCATACTTCTAGATGTACTTCGTCTAGTATCTTGGCAACCCGCGTGATCAGCGTCTACATAAGCTGTTAGAGCAATAAAAGAATCCTTTGGATACAAGAGTCCCCGATTTACGGTACCTCTTAGGTATTTAAAGATTCTTTTTACAGCATGGAGGTGCTTTTTAGTAGGCTTTGCCTGATACCGGCCACATATGCCTACAGCAAATGTTAGGTCCGGTCTACTGGCTGTAAGATACATAAGGGTACCAATCATTCCACGATAGTGTGTAGCATCTACGACTTTCATCCAGTTTGCATTTCTCCACCATAGGAGTATCCACGGGGTCACTAGATTCCATACCGTATTTTTTCAAAGATTCAAGAGCATATTTAAACTGGTTTATAAAGATGCCTCTGGACTTTGTGAAATCTGTAGTCCTAAGAAAAATGATATTTTGCCCATCATCGACATCTTAAACTGAGAACACATTATTTTGGAAAATTGGTCACATAATTCAGGTGTAGTAGACGCAAAGATTATATCATCAACGTAGATTTGTACCAGTTGAAGATCTTTGCCTTGTCTTCTTATGAATAATGTGGGATCCACGGTTCCTTTTGAGAATTCTTGAGAAAGTAGAAACTTTGACAACTGATTGTACCACACGCGGGGAGCTTGTTTTAACCCATAAAGATCCTTCTTAAGCTTATACACATGATTCGGATTGTCTTGACGAAACACTAAAATTACAAATAAAGATCAACACCTTCTAAATTGTAAATGAAGTAGGTGTGTTGACGAAAAGCAACTTCAAGGTTTGAATCACAAAATTGCCCAACGTAGAATAAGTTGTGTCAAATTCCTTCCACATAGTATGATATCGTAACATTCCCAATTTGATAATCACCTTATCCCAATATCTTTGCCACATGATCATTTTCGAATTTGACAGTACCCAAAAATTTATTGATGAAATTGGTGAGGTCATATGCTTAGAGCAGTCGAAGTCCAAATACCAGAGAACAATTTGGACGACCTACATTCATCAAGAGAGGAAGATGGAACATCAGAAACTATGGATCCCCAAGATTGACTGGGTTCCTTTTTGTTAGCAGATACTGATTTAAAAACCTTAGATTTGCTAACAGATACATTAGTTTTAGATTTCCTAGGTTTTCATAAGTAAACCAATGTTACGACAGGTTTAGGTGTTTCATTATTTAGAGCAGTTGGTTTCCTAAAGGGCACTTTGAATTTTTCTTTGAATTTTTCTTAGCAGATTTAGATTTTACACGAGCATTCACATTGATAAAATCAAGAACATACAAATCATGATTATTAGAAAGCATGCAACCATTACACTTAACACATTTAAGTTCAGAATTCGCATTAAGCTTAGAATGCTGCACATGAGCAGTTCCTTTAGGTTCAACAACACAATCTTTATTTTTTAAACTAGATTTAACTTTCCTAGGGTGGGCTTCTACTTTATTCTTCTAAGTACTACTTGGTGTTTGCAGAATCTTATCTTTCTTTGTATTGCCTGAAGGCTGTGATCCGCTAGCACTAGTAGACGGTTTTACTCCTGTAGAAGACAACATAGGTTTGTTAGAAACTAAGTTCGATGAAGAAGAGGTTTTTGTGTTTGTGTTTCCTAAAGATGTGACGGGCTCAGTGAATCTAACTCTTTTGTCCTTGTTCTTTGGGGTCACAACCACTAATTTTCCATCAGCATTGTTGATACTAGGGCAGGTTTTACTGATGTTTGTAAGCAACTCCTGAATTCGTTTAGCATACCTACAGGCAGATTCTAAGGATTGATCTAGTGGATATTTTGATTTAACATGTTCAACTAGATCCCTAAGAACTGTAGCTTCTTCCTGAGTGTGCTTAATATAGGCAGAGTGAGCTGTCTTTTTATTTAACAATTTAGGGGTTATTGGTTCCACATCAATCTTAAGCATTTCTGGATCACTAGGGTGTTTTGTAACATCATTATCAACTAGAGCTTTTCCTTTAAGTTTTCTTAAATCATCCTTGAGAGCTCTAATTACAAAAACTTTTTCCTGAAGACTAGCATTGAAATCAGAAATTTCCACAGACTTTAGATTGACTTGATTAATTAAATTATCACATTGTTCTTTTGATCGAATACGTGCTGGTTTAATCGAGTCATAAAGTTGCTTATAGGTCTGTTTCAAATGCTCATTCTCAGCAATAAGCTTTGACACCCTATGATCCAATTCAATATTTATAGTTTCAATCTCTTCTAAGTCCTTTTTAATCTTATCCTCATTCATTTTTCCACTTAGAGATTTAATTCTCTCTTTCAACTTCTTTATGACCGTGTCTTTCTCTTGGGACTGAGCTTTCAATTCATTTAATTCAAACAATTGATCAAAACTTGGAGCACTTTGATTTGAAACAGAATTATCCCTTTGAAAAATTTCCTGATTAAGTTGAGAATCAACTTCTAAAGAGATGCAATGTTTTTCAAGATTGGTAAAACTTTTGAACAATTTATCGTAAATCTCTTTTTCAACGAAATCCTTTTTGTTGAGAAGCTCAGTCTCAAGTTTGAGACACTTTTCACATTCATCCATATTCACAGAAGCAATATCCACAGAAGAATTCATAATTATGTTCACATATCTTTGTAATGACTTGGTTCCAAGAGTCGTTTCATTTTCGTTCAAACTTGATTCATTTTCACTTCGAATGTTTTAGACTCTAAACAATGTTATCCATAGCCTGTTCCATTTGATGGAATACATTTTGGACTTCAGAAAGTTCATCAATTAAATATTGATCGAATGTATTAAATAAGTCTTTTAGAGCTTTTACAAATGAAATTATTCCATCCCTAAAACAAGCTTTTGTATGTTGAACCTCCACGAAGCCTCAGTGATATTGTGGTGTGATTCTATTTTGAATCCACGTCAAAACCAGCAATATGGTATTTAAGTTTCTTCAAACTTGTATTAACCATGCTGACTTTAGGAAGTTCTTTTGGAACCTTAACTTTGATGGGTCTACTAGAAAGAGTGGGTTCTAGAGAATTCACAAAATACTGAGACCAAAAGGCTTATTCAGCAGATAATTCAGTTTGTGGAACAAATCATTTTTTAAAATCTTGAGAAAGTTGATTAAGGACAGCATAATCGACTGGTGTAGTATTAACTTTCTTTTCTAACATCATAGAATCTTTTTGTTTTAAAATCATTTTAGAATGACTCTCTTCAGCAAGCATTAGGGTCTCTTTGAAGTCAGGAATCACAATTGCACTCGTATTCTTGATTACATTACCATCATAAAGCTTTGGTTCCAACTGTTGAGCTTTCTTCAGATAGAAAGGATTTTGAAAACCTATAGCTTGTTTGGTGGTATGATCATAGAAAAACTAAGGTTTCTCAATTGTGAACCAGTTTGGCCAGATTGATCTCTTTTAAAATATAATATTATCTAAAACAACTTGATTTCTCTTTTATAAGGCTTCTCTGCTATCTATGTTCCTAGATTCTTCTTTCTTAAAATCATTTTTGAGAAGAATAATTGTTTGCATTAAAGATTTATTTTCTTTTAAATGTTCAGAAAGAGTTTGTTTAAGATGATCAATCTCTACACATCTATATGTTAACAGAAAAGGATTATCCATTCTCTACTGTAGTTATGGGTTTGATGCTAAATAGAAGACTGCAAGTAGAAGAAGATAGTCAGATGGCAAGAGACCTAGTTATGAAGATCTTCATAAAAGCCAACAAGTCGAGAAGCTGAAGTGTTTGGAAGAATCTTCTCAGAGCCAAAAAGCTATAATTTAAGAAACTTGATGATATGGAGATAAATCACAAGTTTAGGGGATGATTGTTGGGAATTAAGAGCTTCTACAAAGGTTATACTGCTGATGGACTTAGTATTGCTATTTGAAGATTTGTGCTGCTACTAAAGATAGAAGAATATAAACTAAGTCGTTAGTACTGCTAGTTGTAATAGTTAGTACTGTTAGTTATAGTTAGTACTGCCAGTACAAAATGATAGATCATTAGTACTGCTAGTTAGTTTATTAGTATTGTTAGTATATGAAGTTAGTACTGCTTATGTGATATGTATGAGATATATTAAGAATAGATATGCATGATCACTTAACGCGGTTTGTAAGCCCATTAGGGTTTTCCTTAGTGTATAAAAAGAACCCTACGGCATAGTTAAAGATATCAATCAATATAGAAAAGTCATAGCTATTAGGCAAAGCATATAGTTGTTTTGTGAATCATTCAATATATTATGAGTTAAGAGAAAGATCTTGTGTTACCATTACATTGATTTATTATTCTTCTGGTGTATAAAGATTAGATTCCGCATAATATTTATATATATTACTCAAGGTTTATATCATAGTTGTTTTAGATCTTTCTAAGATAACTAAAGCTTCAACAAGCTAATCAAAGATCTGTTAAAAAGGGATCAACAATAGCGACATAAATAGCGTCACAAAGTTGAGGCCGCTACAAGTCAATGGCACCTACAAAGGCTTACAACACAAGTATCGCTCCAAATCAGCGGCATCTATAGCAACTTGCAACAAAAGCATCGCAAAAATTAAAGACACAAAAATCAAAGTTTACAAAACAATGTCGCTTAAATCAACGATGCATATGGCGACAAGATGGTGTCACTAATAAATAACGACAGACGATGATGTCGCAACTCTGCGACATCTTTTGTGACGTTGTTAAAGCCGTTGATGAAGTTAGAGACTAACTTTAAATGACAAAAAAATTTGCGACTCATATACATGACATCCCCTTTGATGTCGCTAAATGCGTCGTTAGTTACGAAATGTGTCGCTAAACGGTTTCTACAAGCATCGTTAAAACGTCTTTTTCTTGTAGTGAGTAATTCCTTGTTGAAAGTTATTCTTCGCAGTTATTTTTATCCAATTTTTTCTGTAGTGAGCATGGTTCTAAAAGGCGCGCAAAGGCCTTGCAAAGGCGCGAGGCGTAACCTCCACGCCACGCAATAGACCAAGGCTTGGGCTTAAGGCTTGACGTGAGATAAGGAGTGAAAAAACATAATAAGACACGATAAAACGTGATGCATGGAGGCTTTTTTGAATTCAATTTCGATAAAAATCGTATTTTTATATAGAAATGAAAAAGATTACATGCAAAGATAGTTTCTTGAATTTATTCCTTATGTATTAAAATATTCTAACAAATAATAACTCATTTTTTATAAAAGTAAACCTAATAATACTTATTATTTGTTCATTATTTATAGAACATTATTTTAATTTTAGCTTGCAAATCGACTTTTTTGTAAGTACTAGATAAATATTTAATTAGAAATTGCTTTTAGTCTGATTATGTCAAAAGTATTAAAAAATTGACTATCTAAGTGTATGACTAGGAATAATAATTCTATTTAAATTTTAATTAAATTTTAGAAATAATACACATATATAAATAATGAGTTGTCGTCACATAATCTTTATAGTATTCGTATCATAAATGGATTTCAAAAGTAAAACCAAATTAACAACCCACCGATTACTAAACATTAACAAAAAGAAATCAAAGGTAAGGAACCTAACAAGAAACAAAAGCACACATACGAATGAAGAAACCATTGACTTTAAGCGTTTATAATTTTGATTTGATGGTAGCAAAGTTTAACATGCTTCTACTTATGCTTTTTGGTTAAAATTATTTTATTAATATTAGTAGTAATTAAATAACTAAGATATTATATTTTAGAAAGTTGAATGTCTGGCCTGAATAGCACGATTATTCGTTAGACTGCGATAATCTCGTTCGACTTGCCGATAAATTAAACGATCTTTCGAACGAGTCCAGCCGAGTATTAGCTTTTAAGGCTTGGCTCGTTTAACTAATCGAGCACTATTTTTTGTTCTGGCTTGACTCGAGCTTGATAAGTTTCATGCTCGAGCTCGAGATAAACGAGCTCGAACTCCAGTAGATCGTTAAAATCTCGACTCGTTAACACCCCTAGTTAAGAGTGCAAGCTAATTAGGAGACCACCTGTTTAGGATTAAAAGTATCTCATAAGATAAGTGGCATTTAGATTTCGGGTAAACATGCACGGAGAATCATACAGTAAATAATTGCGTTCTTCTTGTCAAAGTTGTCAACGCACTATATAACCAACATCGCTTTTCGTACAAGCTAGGCTTACCACCAAAGCAACTCCACAATAAATTCATCAACTCAAATCAAGCTTTATTTCCTGCTTTCTTAGGTAGAATAATAAAATTAATTAGACGATTAGAGACACAAACCGTTCTTTGGGTCGACACCCGTACTTACCAATCACTACACTATACACAATCGGGTACACTGCTCTTTAGTGTGTAGGAATAGTTAAGGTAGTTAGGGTTTTATAAATATAAAACCTGACGTAGTTTTATTTAAAAGAAATTACGCATCAACTATAACGAACAATCTGTTACTTTTAAATAAACCAACAAAAATCTATTAATAATCCGGCCTTGAAGTATTTTTATATGAAAGTAGACTCGATTACCTTCAAAATGGTGGGGTGACAGATTACGACTTCTAAACGACTTACACGTCATTTAATACAAAATGAATAAAATTTAGAATAGTACCATACGGCTGTGTGTAAATACCATACGGTTGTATGATTAAATAGCATACATGGTAGGATCAAATGATCAATGCTTTCAACAACAACATATTTTTTTGAGGCATACGAACCATAAGCATTATATCACATACTTTTATTGCCTTAAGCCATTCTAGTTCACACGTTATTATCTTTCTTTATATTACACAAGATCCAAATGATACTTGTCATTCTCATATATTACATATTCATATGCATTTCTTGTTTTTTTCGTGTTCCTAACACCATTTTCTTGAAACCAAATTATTTATGCTTTAACCATCAATAATTAAAGAACATACTTAATTGTTGATTAGAATTTTTAAACGAAAAATCTTAGTTGTAGGTACTCGATCCTCCTTCTTTTCCTCCCCCTATTTATCAATTCTTCCATTTTACTGAACATGGATTGGTTGCTTGCATAATTGCCTCCAAAATCACCTATGTTTGGACGATTTCTTTGACCTTCATGTTTGCTACCCTCACGATTCTTGTAGATTAATGCCCCACCTACGATTACAAAATGAAGTTCTTTTAGCATGGTGTAACAGCCGTCAAGTTCTTTTATGGATTTGGTAAAACCATGATACATGTACTCTCCAAACCAAACCCAACCAACCGTATGGGTTTTGAATCTTCTAAATTAGTCACCATCTAGGATGCTAACAAGCTCTAGATAACAAATGACGTAGAACATAAATGTGTTATAAACCCTAATTCTGGTTTAGGTCGAATCACACATGGATAAAAAACTGAAGTCGTTATTTTATTAATAATTGAATAGCAACATAATAAACCCAAGCCCTAAATTTATAGAAAAACTAAACTCGAGAAAAAATTTAACCAAATTATTCTAGGACATATTTAAACAAAATAAGGAAACTAAATAAACACGACATAAAGTAGAATTACTCCAACAATAGTATAATTACTCCAAAGTAGAGTACTCCCAAAAAACAAGTAACCTCAGTAGGCTTTAGACGACATAGTAGAGTTACTCCAAAGTAGAGTTACTCTTAAAAATCAATAACCTTGGTTTGCTTTCCAAAAGGTGTACAACAATGAGAACACCCTGATCTCATGCATCTTTTGATTCCATCCAGACCCTTCCTCAAGGATTCGGCCCCAAGCAATCGACACCAATCCTAGTTGACCTAATTAGTCAGGAGTTGGAATTGAACCCAGAACAATATCCAAATAGCCCTCCTTTGATCGATCAAAGCGTTTGTGGTGGGGAAATGGTACCAACTGAGCCAAGGCCTAGTTTTTTTAGGTAAAGGGTTTCCCCGGTAAATGTATTACTCCAAAAAAACAATTCATTACAAAGGATGTGGGTGAATCCCACATCTCGGACTGTTACATAGGCAAAAAGCGAACATAACAAGCACAACTACTCCATAGGAGAATACTACTAAAACTAGATTACAATTGACTCAACAAACATCAAAAAATCTATTTCTTCTTCCTGCCACGGACCGTGATATCAAGATCATTACAAATAGACTAAAGGTGCTCGGATATATCATGATTCTTGTATATATCGTCATCATACGGGTCGTAATCATCATTATCTAGATACGAATCCCTCCATTGTTCCAACAAGCTATTAGTACCATAACCTTTATCACTCCCATCTTTACCATTTTTTGAAAGCCTTAAATTAGCATTTTTATCAAAAACTACTTCTACTTCACTATCACTATCCACAATATCCGTAGGAACAAGCGTGTTCTCGTCGTCATCTACAAACCTAAGTTTACCTTTACGAATTTATCGTTTTATTTTATCAATTTTCTCAACAATAGGAGTATTACTAGAACTAACATTAATGGTTCCCTTATCAGCTGAGTTTGAGATCCCTCTATTCGTACCCAACTCCACATCATTATCAACCGTGGCAAGCACCTCAAAAGGGTTTGACTTACTAACGTCTTTAGTAGACTCTGAATTATTCTTCTTTTTTCCAAAAGTATTAGCAGTAGAGTTCTTAGAAACAAGTTGAAACCCCTGTTTAGGTTTAAATCCCATATTCGGTCCAACCAGAATTCCTTTAGGAGTTTTACTCGTCTTCTTTAAATTCTTTGTCGCACCAGCACCAATATTCTATGGACATTCCTCAAGAACATGTCTAAAAACCTTACAACACGCACACCTAGGAGGTTTCCACTCATACTCAACACGAATATTACAAGTATAGTAGCCCTCCTTAGTAATTTTAGGCATAGCTGCCACAATGTTATCTTTTAACTCCAGATCAGCTCTAATCTCAATTATAGCTCTAACATAGCTTGACCTATCCCATGATTACATGCACATATCAGCTATATAAGAGTCAAGCATTAGAGGAGTACCTAGTTTAGTAGCAATGGCACTTAAGCCATCCTCTCTGAAAGCCGTAACAAGTACACCATAGAGTTTGAACCAATATGGAATAGTACTAACATCTTCTTTTAATAGGTTCTCATTCGGATGCCATTTCCTCATAATAAGCGGGTTATCACGAATGAGCCATGGACCATTCTCAAGCATAGCATCCAACCCGTCCATAAAGCTAAATTTAAAGGAGAATAATCCGGTAGACGAGTTGAACATAGAGCGAACCATCCCTTATTTACCCTAAGTATTTCTTACATAGTTAGCAACAACAGGGTATGCCACCCGCTTTCCCAAGAAAAAACCATATGTTGTATTGGCAAATCGTTCACCAATAGTACGAATAGACTCTACTTGGTTTACCAGTAACATTAGCATATGAAGACTTATCAAGGGCATTACCAGCCGAAGTAGTTACCTGCGTAGGTAATGGTAGGTACGGTTCAGTAGTAGTCACCACAGGGCTTAGCTTCTCCTTCTCCACAGTATCGTCAACCACAGATGGTGATACAAGCGTCTTTAACGGATATCTTTTGCATTTTCAGTCCTCCTTTAATCCTTTGATCCTGAAACATCTATTGCATAAATAAGATATGATAAATTTTATATTTATATAGCTAAATATTATAATAACGAGGGATATTTTATGTATAATTAAAGCGTTATCAAGCAGCAAAACACAAACAGCCAAAATTTATAAGGTAAGAAAGGTTAGGTTCCTTATTATAAATAAAAGTGAAAGGAGATTTTCCATTTAAAATAAAGGAAGGAAGCCTATTAATCAAATAAGTAGCAGTTAAAATACACTCAGACCATAAATAAAGAAGTATCCCCCCTAATAAATAAGGCTTCTAGCTACATCAAGCAAATGCCTGTGTTTCCTTTCAACAATCCCATTTTGCTAAGGTGTATAAGCACAAGTGGTTTGATGAATAATTCCAATTGTTTTAACAAAATCATTCATTCTTTGATTACAAAATTAAGTTTCATTATCAGACCTTATCACTGTAACTTTTTTATTAAACTGTGTAAAAAGCAAGTTGTAAAAACTAACAAACATTCCAAAAACTTCATCTTTTGTTTTTAGCAAATACACCCAAACAGATCTGCTAAAATCATCAACAACAGTTAAAAAAATATGTATAAGTTGTCCAAAAATAGTTGATTTATTTTCACCTAAAGGAAAGGAGTCCCTGGTCTGTTTAGCCTTATGGCAGGCTTTACAAGATCATTATGATCAACATTAATCAAGTTTAAAGATTTTTTTAATAATTTTAAAACTTGATTAGCAGGGTGACCCAGTCTACAATGCCAAACTTCCTTAGAAACAAGACGAGCAAAAAAACTTACTATTATTACTAACAGCAGACTTATTATACTCCATATTAAACAAGTACAAACCATTAATTTCACTACCGGTCCCCAGAACTCTCCCCTCTCTCAAATCCTAAATATAACATTTAGTTTCATCAAAACCAACACTTAATTTGCTATCCTTAATCAACTTATGAATAGATAACAGTCTGACAGTGTATTCAGTAACCACAAGAACATTAAACAATATTACATCATTATTAAGTTTTAAATTCCCCACATGAGTAATTTTAGTAGGTGTTTCATTTAAATGACCAACAGTTAACTTTAAATCAGAAACATCAACCAAATCAATCATGTCCTTAGTACTATTAGTCATATGTTGATTAGCCCCAGAGTCAATTATCCATCCCAGATGGTAATTGACTCCATTAATATTAATATTAGCACAAAAAACATATAAAAATGTTGATTAAAAAACACATTATAGTTGAAAAAGGAACAACTGGAAATACCTGTCATATTGGCATGAGAAGTGGAACAACTCTTATCATTTAAAATACTCATTAATTTTATAACTTGTTCATTAGTGAAAGACGCAGTTCCAACATATATTTTTAAATCATTGTTACTCACATTTCCCTTTTTAAAATCCACATTATTACTTTCGTTATTATTAAAATTGTTTGTGGGTTGTAAATTTAGATTTCTTTTAAAACTAGATAGATATCTAATGATTTCAAAACATCTATCAATAGTATGACCCTTTAAACCATAATTTTTGCACCAAAGACTATCATAGTTTCCCATGTTCAAAATATTACCATTATTAGACTAGTTATTATTTCTATTTATGTTATTATCATTTTGCCTAGACACAAAAGCAGAATCTTGAGGTTTATCAGTTTTAACAAAGCTAGGAGGAATCCCTTTATGGGATTCTTCCCTAGAAATAATCACGAATACATCTTTAACTTCTAGAAGGATTTTCCTAGTTAAAAGACTGCTCCTTATAGGTTGATAGATGTCATCCAGACCCATAAGAAATTGCATCAACTTTAACAATTTACCATGATCAACTAACTTAGTTCTAGCATCACATGTACAATTAGGCAGTTTAGTAAGAATATCAAACTCTCTTCATAAAGAGTTCAACTTATGATAATATTCAGAAATAGGCAAACCACCTTGCTTAAAGGTATTAATATTCTGTAATAAGTTAAACACAAGTGACCCATCAATTCTATCATATGTCTCTTGTAATTCTTTCCAAACACTTTTCCAGCATTATCAGAGAAAACATGACCCAAATAAACATCTTGAGACAGAGAACTTAAGATCCAATTTAGCACAACAGCATTACACATATCCCATTGCTCAAGTAATGGGGCACTAGCAAGATAAGTAGCTGCATTACAAGTTCCTTCACAAATCCCATTTTATGTTTAATTTGTAAAGCTAATTTCATGGCACTAGCCCAAATTCTATAATTCTTAACACCAATATATTTTACAGAAACAATAAAAGCACAATTAGAATCATTAGTATGCAGATGCAAAGGATTGCCCTGATCTAAGGACCCAATCATAATAGCCATAATGAATAAGAACAACAAACAATCAAGAACAGGCAAGAAACAACAAACAATCAGCAAGAATAAGCAGAACAATATAAACAACCAACAATTAAGAAAATAGAAATAACAGAGAAATTAAACAGACAAACAAATAACAACCACACCAACACAAACAAACAAACAATTAACCACCAACAAACCAAGAAATTCAACCTCAATGAAACAACTCAACAACTATACTAGCCTATCCTCTAGCAATCTAGACTCATTTAAACCTAAAAGTGACACCTAAGATCACAAATACCAAGTAATGTTGGATTGAGTGTGACCAGGTATTCACACCACTAAAACGGTGGCAGATCAAGATTAGCCACTCTGTTTGCACCCAAATTACTCAAATAATGTAAATATTAAAGGAAGAAAATGATACTTACAATGCTATATCAAGAATGGCAGCGAAAGATGATCAATAATACTAGATACACTTAGTCTAGTGATTATTGACCCAAACAGACCCCAATTGATCCACAGAATAACCAGATCTCAAAACCCCCAAATTAGAAATTAGATTTTTTACCAATTGTACCAAAAAAAACCTATTATCTTATGATAAACACCACCAAAACCAATGAATCAGCCAAGAAACTAAAAATCCCCAAAAATTAGGGTTTTAAGAAAAAACCCTAAAATACAATAATCTTTGATCAACCTCAAGAACCACCAATTAGAGTTGTGATAACAACCTGGCTCTCTGATACCATGTAAAAATGATACAAAACTACAAGATTATTGAATAACCAACTACCCCTTTGGTGATCTATTCTTTTAATATAACAATAAACACAGCTGATAAATCCTCAAATGAGTGCTTATCAAACATATTACAAAGAAACAATGATAGTCCCCAAAATGGATGCTATCAAAACTAATATAGAACTCACACTTAAAAATCCATAAAACTAATAAACCTAACTAGCAGATCAAGATGATCAGATGAAACCAAACCCTAAAACTTGATAAAAATTGAGAAAGAAACTTGTGGTAGAGAGAGAGATAGAGAAAGGATTAACAATTGAGGAGAAAACCCTAGCACATTATGCTTATATAGACCACATTTCCACAAAGGCCCATGGACAATAAAACCTAACATAATTATACCAAAGTTAGGATTAAACATAATAATTTTCATAATGCACCCTTTAACTATCATAAGCTTGCTAAGTCCTTTTAACTTTTAACACTTTATTGAAAGGAAATAATTAACAACTCATTCCAGTACAAAACAGGCGGCTTTTAAAATAGGAAAAAAAAATTCACGAAATTTTGACATAATAAATGACATAAAAATATGATTTATGTAGTAGCGGAATGCAAACGAGCAACAAGCTGCGCCATTAGTTTTTTATAATTGCAAAGCTAATTCTTTTGAAAATCATATCTATGGATCTAGGGGTCATAACAATAATGTTTATAACCCGTTGTACTCTGAGGTGTATAGCTCCACCGCTTCAGGTGCATCGAAAACAAAGCCATCAAACGCGAAAGGAATAAACACATGTGATTTTCACTTCGTGTTTTCTCGTGTTTTTGTCACTTCGCACGATGCGGCTTTCAAAGTAGCTTGACCCACTGTAAAAAGTGTGAATCTTCCATCCAATGGGTTAGTAAAAAGTTTACAGATGTTTCTTTCTTGGCGAAGATCCTCGCACGCCTACATATGCCAAAAAGGCCATCCCTAACTATATTGTGTCAATACATAAAGCACGGGAGCTCTTTACAATAAACCGCATGAAGAAATACGAAATTAAAGGCATCACTATTGTCATCTACAAATAGAAAGAAAAGATATTTATAGGTTTCTTATGTAATTTGTCAACATGTATTACTTTAAACACAATACTTACAAGGAATTCCCTAGTTAACATGATACGTTGTCAACTTGTATTACTTCTAAGTTGTCAAGGCAATTGTATAAATATAAAAAAGCTATCAAGATGTTAACAATTACAACGGAACAGATGATAATTTTAACCGGTCACCCTAAACGTACAAATGAGTTTCGAACTTACAACTGTGAAACGGGTGAAAGCAAACAATGACCCATCAAGTATATATCAACGGAGTGGTGGCATGGTGAGGTGTGAGAACGATTGATAAAGAAATACCCAATATTTCAAGACAACGACATACTTAAATAACCCGGACCTAACCACTTGCCACGAAGTCCTTAAAATAGATCTGAACCACTTAACACAACACCATTAAAATAGTTCTCAATAACCCTTAAAAAAAGACCTAGACCACTTGCCACAGCCACCTTAAAACAGATCTAAACACCTCTTGAACAGACTAGCCTTTTCGATGACTTGGGCCACCATGTGAAACTTGAAAGATGGTATATACGTACGTAGTAGATGTCTGCATACTACTACACAAATGTAAACACAAAATTTTAATAATGGCGGATGGGTTCCATGCTATTTTGTTGACTAACTAATAGACAATGGCAAGGAGATAAAATAGTACATACCCACATATATAGACTACTAATATAGTACGCTTTTGATCAACATGGAATCAAGTTGTTATAATAGTCTCTATATTAGCATATGGTTAAGTCTAGATGTTTTAGTGTTAGTTTAATGTTTAGATTGTACATTCTTTAGGGAAGTAGTTTGCCTATCTAACAGGCTAAGATGTGAGATTCACCTACATCTACATCTGTTATACTGAATTGTTTTTTGGAGTAATAAAATTTAGCTGGAAACCTTTTACCCAAAAAAAGACTAGAATATGGAAGTAGGTGTTTGGCGTTTGTTTAAGTCCCAAGTTAAACAGAACTTGGTTTCCTATTTTTCTTTTGTATTCACAACCGACTAGAGTCCATGTTAGAGTCAGTTTTTCCTCCCCCTCATCTCTATAAAAGAAGGTGAGGGGAAGGGTTTTGTCACTTCATTCTTTTTTTTTTGGTAAAGGGTTTTTCCGGTAAATATATTACTCCAAAAAAACAATTCAGTACAACAGATGGGGTGAGTCTCACATCTCAGCTCGTTACATAGGCATAAAAGTAAACATAACAAGCACAACTACTCCATAGGAGGATACTACTAAGACTAGACTACAATTGACTTAACAGACATCAAATATCTATTTCTTCTTCCTACCACGGACCGTGATATCAAGATCATCACAAATACACTTAAGACAAATCATGATTCTCGTACATATCGTCATCATACGGGTCATAATCATCATTATCCGGATAAGAATCCCTCAATTATTCCAACAAGCTATTAGTACCATAACCTTTATCATTTTCATCTTTACCACTCGTTGGAATCCTTAAGCTAGCATTTTCATC
Organism: Tanacetum coccineum; assembly: GCA_026074375.1. Classification (NCBI taxonomy): domain Eukaryota; kingdom Viridiplantae; phylum Streptophyta; class Magnoliopsida; order Asterales; family Asteraceae; genus Tanacetum; species Tanacetum coccineum. The sequence continues at coordinate 37,608 of BQNB010008747.1, forward strand.
AAATACCAGTTCCACTTCACTATCACTTTCCACAATACCCGTAGGAACTAGCGGGTTCCCGTCATTATCCAAGAGCCTAAGTTTACCTTCACCAATTTGTCGTTCAATTTTATAGATTTTCGCACCAATAGGAGTATTACTAGCACACTCCCCATCATTATCGATATTCATAAAAGAGGATTGAAGTAGACTCATTATTAACCAACTTATTAGTCCCCCCATCGGTACCAAACTCCCCATCATTATCGACCGAATTAAGGACATCAAATGGATTTGAATCACTTCATTCTTTCTTTACTAATCAAACGTTCAATTAGGGTTATCATCGTGTGTTCGTTCTTTTTCTTTTTTGTCTACAATCAACTAAGCTGCAAGTGTCTGTTCGACTTCAAGATCGCGTTTATTACGCACTAAAACCAGGTTGTTCATCTTTCGAATATCAACACAGGTTTTTGTATCAACAATGTTAAAAATCTTAATAGCGGAAAGAACCAAACTGACATAGTTACCAAAGGAAGTATCATGTCGCTATAAATTAAGAAAGAAGATGCTAAGTAAAACAAATAAGATGTATATATCAAGAAACAAAGGGAATCAAGCTGTTATGCTTTACATAATAAATGAAATAACTTATTGGTTTTTTAAATAATTAAAGAATAATAGTGGCAGGCAATAATATAAAATTTGACGTACAGTGCCATATTTGGAAAGATTTGCATGTTTAGCATCAGCTATATATGTGAACTTTTGGCTACATGCGAAAAAGATCCTAAAGTAGCTGATGGAGAAAATGCACTAGAAAATAAGCAAGTGGTGGAACACATAGACTTGTAAAGATCAACATCAGTGCCCCTCAAGGACATCAATCACCCATCAGTGGGGACATATATGGAGCATTTAACATCCTCTTCTCATGTAAACCCTAACACACTGATCCAAAATAATTGAATTTCATAAAATAGTTATAAGAACACCTAACTAATGTCCTATCTGTGATATCCATTTTCGGTGGTAATGAATATCAGGGAAGGTATAAGCCAAGAGTACCTAAATGCTTATCAAAAAGGGTGTGTAAATCTTAAACTAGGACAAAATCTAGTTGATAGTTCACCATCAAGACCCGAGAAGGTCTACACACGCAACTTCTGCAACAGAAAGTTCAACAGTCCACAAGCATTAGTTGGTCACCAAAATGCTCACAGGAGGGAGAGAGAGGCAGCTAGAAGATACCAAACACCAGAAACGACTGACTTACCATATGTGAATTCCATGGTTCAGCTATCACTCGGCGTTCAAGGCCACATATCAGCTCACCCACCAAGTAGAGATGTTGAAATTACTATTGCAAGGTTTGTTGATGATGGTGCCAGGTTTGAAGCCACTTTGATGCAACCCTGTGATGTGGAAGAGACAGTGGAATTGGTATGGCCTGGAGGTTTTCATTTTGAAGCTCATACACCTTCTCAGCCGTCAAGTCCACATACGCTTGACTTGAATCTAATGCTGTAATTTGGTTACCGCGTTTAAATAAATAAGAGGTTTCTTTGTGTTATATTTTCCATCTTGGTTCCGTTCCAGCAACTAATCAGAAGTATCAGTTTCTTAATAGACTTTCTAAAACTTCATAAGCTAGTCACAAATTAGTAAAAAAAATCTTTCTACAGAACTATATTGCATTTAATCTGTCTTTCTATCTCTCAGACTCTACTTCCTAGCTTCTTTCAAATAACACTCTTAGCAAGGAAAATAATGAGTCTGTAAAACTAGTGACTTTATCTCTAATACTAGTGTTAACAGCCAAGAATAAGACGGATTGAGATAATCCGTATATAGATAGCATTCCCTGGAAATAATTATGGAGAGATGTGTTAAAAGTAAGAAGATTTCCTGCACTTGATATGCACATTGGAAGTATTGTTTCACTAACTTCTATACCCGGTTCATGTTTTCTGCGCGTGTTAATTATGATATATGATTTATATTTACGAATAATTCCAGCTTCCGAAATCCATACATTTCCTTAGACTAGCGGAGATCCAGTTCATCTCATGAAGCATCGTTTAATCATAAAATGACTGTAATGAAAGAGCGTAACAAGAAGATAAATATTGCACTTTATGTTATACGGGTTATATCCTTATACCCTATTGAAAGTTCATATTAGATAAAAAAAATGACTGCCGTTCATTATATATAAGATCCTAAGAAACTTGAGATAAATATCATAAAAATGATTTGAAGAGCAACTGATGGGTACAAATAAGCCTTTTTAACGCGTGCATAAATTTAATTTTATTTTTAATGGCGATTTTGTTAGCTGTCAATTAGTTGTCATTAATTGTCTAATGCCAAAAGTTCATTATAGTCCTAAATATTGCCATAGATCCAATGAACCCATCTCTACCCTCCATTTAGTTCTCATCCAACGGTTGAGATAAATACACATTAAAAAAAACGCCCCGTCTCATTTTACAACAAGGGTAAATTCGTCTTTTTCTTCTCCCCCATCTTCTTCATTTCATATCTCACACAAATGAGATAAAACACACACACACACTCAACCACCGATCCTAATTCACAAACACAAACCCTAATTTCATATCTCAAACCCTAATTTTATCCCCAAATTTTATGATTGATGGATTTACGCAGTGAAATAGCAGCGAGGAAGCATAATACGAAGATCGATCCATCATCTATTCAAGGTGATGATGCTTATTCTGATTTTTTAGGCTTATTTTGATTTTGCTTTCTTTTTATTTTGGTTTTTATGCTTATTTTTTATGCTTATTCTGATTTGCCGATTATTTTGCTTATTAGGCTTAGTTTTTATGCTAAATATGCTTATTTGTATGCTTATTGACAGTTTTGATCAGTTTTTAAAGAATGAGTATTGTTTTGTGTTGAAATGAGTAGTGTTTTTGAATGATTTTTTTTAGACAATCATATATGATTCTGTGTTAAGTTTGTTAATTGAGAATCATATATGTATTGCTTTTTAAGGACTTGTTGATGTGTTTTGATAAGAGATTTAAAGTGTTTTTGACTTTTGGGGGCTATTTGATAAGAAATTAGGGACTAGTTGATTGTGTATTGGCTTATTGATAATGTATCTATATTAATTTTATAGGTATAGATTTTTTTTGAAAAGTTACTCTTTTAAGTTTTAAGTAAATATCTTTTCAAAAGTTTATAGACAAAATTTTAATATGTCCGGGAAGAACGATAAGAAAATAGAAGATGATATTTCTAAAATAAAAGAAATTAGGTCAACAACCCATTTTCAATGCCCTGTGTTAAAAGGGGCAAACTACACAACTTGGGCAATACAAATGCAAGTTATTTTAGAAGCAAATGGACTTTGGGAAATGATTGAACCGAATTTAACAACTGAGGTCGATACAAAGAAAGATAAAACCGCATCGCCTACATTATTTCAATCTTTTAGCAGATGAACAGTTGTACTTATTTTCAAAGTACAAAATACAAGGAAGTTTGGGATGCTTTGAAGATAAGGGACACGTTGACAGTAAACCGTGTCCAGCAAGGCAAAACAAAAACACTCAAATCGGACTGTTGTGTGATTGTTCCAGATGGTGAATGAAAAATGAATCAATAGATTCATTTGTTACAAGGTTGACGGGTATTATCAACAAAGCAGCAAGCGTCGGATTAGCATATGAAGATTCTACTCTCACGAGATGTCAGTAGACGAAGCAATCGAAAGATTGAAGACATTTGAAGAAAGACTTAAAAGTAAGAAGTAAATACCGGTGGACAGTCAAGAGAGTTTGATGTTCACACGACATGAAGGCCAAGGAAAACTTTTTAGAGAACGTGGAAGATTTAACCAGTCTCGAGGCCGAGAACAGACACTTACAAAACGCAACACTTATCAATTTCTAAAAGGAAGAGTCGAGGTCTCTTTTGAGAAGATTCAAGAGGACAAATCTCAAGTCACATGTTTAACGAAGTGTCACCAAACTTGGACACTATGCCTATGATTGTCCAAACAAACGCAAGAATCAAGTCATAGAACAGTCCAATCTTATTGAAGAAGACTTAGAGCCAACATTGCTTATGGCGACTATAACTGAAAAGAAATGATACAACGAGAAACCGCAGGGAGTGCAGAAATCGCAGAGAGTGCAGAAATCGCAGAGAGTGCAGAAATCGCAGAGAGTGCAGAGATCACAGAGAGAACTGAAGACAGCAGGGAGTGCAGAAAATTTCGAAATTCGATCAATGTTACAGTGAGTGTTAAAGGAAGCAAGAAATAGAGTTATGTGAGACGACTACAAAAGACTTAAAGATCTACGACAAAGCAATTGTGATTAAGGAGGAGAATGTTGGGTTAATCCCAATTGCTGGAAACATAGTTAGTTAAAAACAGTTATAGGTAGTTAAAAAACTGCTTTTGGCAGTTACAAATGAAGCAACATGTCTGTTGACTTAAACGAACCATCACGACCCTTTGATTCGTGACTATTCGCTATGTATAAATAGAACACAGATGTAAACAACATTTTATGATGACTGATTAATGAAATTGAGATTATTTCACAACTTTTGGTATATCGAATCATAGATCCGTAAGTTAGGGACAAACACATTTCCTTAGAGTAGTGGAGATCCAGTCCATCTCGTGAGGCATCGTTTAAATTGTGCATATTAAGATCGTTATGTCTCAGTCATGTTAATCATAAAAATGACTGTAATGAAAGAGCATAATAAGAAGATAAATATTGCACTTTATGTTGTACCGGCTATATCCTTATACCCTATTGAATGTTCATATTAGATAAAAAAAATGACAGCCGTTCATTATATATAAGATCATATGAAACTTGAAATAAATATCATAAAAATGATTTCAAGAGCAACTGACGGGGAAAAAAGAGATTTGATTTACATACTAGCAAGACGCTAGGGAAAAAAGAGATCAGATGGTGTTTTCACAATAAATTTTAGGATCCAAGATCCATTCTAACCAACTGATATTAGACTTTCGATTTGAGGCTAATAGAACCTGATAGAAGTAACCCATATACCTAACATGATAGGATAAACTTTGAGCTTTTAAATATTATGCAAGACCATATATCGAGCTTCTGGATGATGATTTCAGATCATTAATAGACTACCAAATCAAAAGCATATTATTGGAAATATCTAAGAGAAATTGCTATAGACTAGATAAAACCATTTGACAACAATATCTGCTAAAACACAAGCAAGCTTACTAGGTAACACTAAAACTTACTGTTTTCATTATTAAAAATAAGAAGACTCAAGTTGATGTTCCAAATGAAATTAGTTGAAGTTCAAGTTCTAGGAGAAAAGCTGAGAGACTAGCGAAAATCATAGAGCATGACAGAGTTCATTTTTAAGGTGAATAATTTCATTACTTTTGTGACACCACTTTGGAGACATTATATCAACTAGATATGCTACAAGAGAAGAAGGGGAAATAGGACTTCTCAAGCTGAAGCAACAAGAGAAGAGTTTAGTGAAGCAGACTGGTAAATACCTTCACATGTACTAAAGAATTTGCTACGAACACTTAATCAAATTTGAAAAGTTACATTACACAATCAATCAACATTGATGGAGACATAAGAAGAAGACAAGGACTCAAGACATGAAGATAGTTTTCAGCTCAAGCTGAAGAATAGAGTTCTCAGCTTAAGCTATAAAACTAAAGTGCAGCTCAAGGATTTATACTGAAAGGGAAATCTTCTAAGGGATTAAGATTGTGTTTCCTTACGTCTATAGGAATAAATTTCTATTTGTATACACATTCTTATTGTGCTTATCCATGAGATGCTATATAAATGGATCTATGGCTGAATGTGTGTATATTTGGTACTTAGTGTCTTGGATTGATAAGTTCGATTCATAGCTTAGTTTTATGTACTTCACTAAGTGATATAATATATACACATTACGCAAAATCATAACCTTGTGTCCATATCCTAGATAATCCTATGTATCTTGAAACACTTGGGAAAGACACGGACGTACATCCGGGAGTAATCATCTTCACAACTTAAAAAGATGGATTGAAATGAGCATCGACACAAAACACATCACCGTCAATAATTAATAAACAGAGGTCTTATGCTCGGGTTTCAAACAGACTTTGCTCTCAACACAAAACACTAAAATGACATAAAAACTACAAGAACGCCACCCAAAGCCAATATCAAGTGGGGAAACGTATTTCGTATCATCACTCGTTAGTTTAATCTTTTGTCTCGTAATTTCGAATTCACAATGTCTTTGTTTATCATTTCATTGATTGAAACTACTATATTTTCTATTGAAATTATGTGCTAAAACCCTTTGGTGTTAGCCGAGTTATGAATACAATGTCTTTCTAATTCCATGTTTACTTTAATCTATTATGTTTCTGAATATTAGATAATTTTTTTAGATGTTTATCGCTCCAAATAATATATTTGTTTGCATGTTTATTACAATTAAGTCTATTGCTAGATTGCTTGTTTGGAGATTGACGACCCTCTAGCTTGTGATCCTTATCTGAATAGATTAGGGTCGGTAACGACAGTAAGGAGACTGTTTGCCGAATTTCCCTATTAGGATTAGAGGTGGACCAAACCCTAGGTTAGACTGAATGTAACTAAGGCATATAAGTTAGTGTAAGTGCTTTTTAGAGGTGGACCACACCGTAGGAAGTAGGTGGGTAAACGGGGAACCCTTGCTAACACACCCTTAATCCCATTAGTCAATTCATTGATGGAGTGGATAATGGATACTTAAACGAGGGAAACCATAGATAAATCACTTAAGATTAGTTGATAAACTTAATATGTAGTGTTATTATAAGCCCCTAGCAACCTATGAGATCCTAGCGTCTGCACTAGCATACAACACAAGCTAATGGTGCAGGCTGACAACTGTCAGGGTAGGCTCCTGAAGGGTAGAGATAGACACTATAGAATAAGGTAACCGTGACCATCTAGCCTTATTTACTAAGTACGTATCACCAACCTAAACAATCTAAAAAGTAAACTAGAATTATAAAGAACATGGTAGGATTAACTCGACTAGCACACTTTCCGACACTTGATCACAAACACACTATTTACTTGCTTTCATAGTATAATTTAGTTTATTAGTTAAAACAAAGCGTACCAACCGCTTAGGTTAAACACCCCAAAATAACTTGCAGAACCTTTAGGATCACTTTAGTTCACCCACTCTTCACGAACGACCCGTACTTTCCATTTCACTAGCTACGTACGATCGGGTACACCGTGTGTGAGTATTTATCTTGATAAGTTAGCCAGTAATATTATAAACTTAAAACTAGACGTAAAAATACACATCAATTTTTGGCGCGGCTTTCGAGGAGTGGTTTTAGCTTTAGTTTTCTTTTTAGGTTTATTTATATTATTTGTTTTAGTTAATTTGTCTTTTTTAGTATTTTTGTGCAAAAAAAATGTGTTATGTTCATTCGTATTCGTCTCTATACGGCATATTTGTTTTGAATATGCAATATTAAACATCGTATTCACCAATACGGTGTACTGTATACAGAATGAATACAGCGTATTCACCCCTCATCGAATACGACGTATTGGAAGTCGAGACAGTGAACTTTTACTCTTCATTATGTGATTTCATTTTTTATTTTTTATTCCTAATTTCTAATTATCGTTTCTCCCTAGAAAAAATTGTGTTTCTTTCTTTTGGCTCAGGTATGATGAGAAAGAAAAATCCGTACCTAATTCCACCATTCGACGAGCTAGAACGGGAGTTACACTCAGGAAGTAAACTTATCGAAGCAGAGACAACTACCCCTCCGAATTCACATGAACATGATATTTTCGCTAATCCAATGAATCAGGTCTACATAAATTAGGTTTTCGAGGAAGAAGAGGAACGACTAGCAATAGAAAATTACTTGTATCAGACCAAAAAAAACAACGAACTAGAAATTGTTAGAACTGCTTTTGAACTAGACATGGATTTCGAACTAAAGGAAATACTTTTTAATGAACTCAGAAAGAACAACTTTAGCGAAATCCAAACTGAAGACGCTCATGAACACGTCAACAAACAGAAAAAGATCATTGATTTGTTAACATATGTTGTGTGTTTTCCCTATAACACTATAACAACCCGCAATTTTTATCAATGTAAATATCTATCTATTAAATTAGATGCACTGTAATATCCATCTATTATATATATACCACCTTTTTATAGGGAATTTTTTGCTTTATCTCATTATGCAACGTAACTTGCATCTCTAAAGTAAACGAGCTCATGCAACCTCTACCAATGCCATCTATATCTATGTTTATATCATGTAAACATCCTAATATGTCAAGTCTATATCTTAATATCATTTTTACCAAATACATTATCCATTTAACGTACTTTTTAAAACATTATATCAAAACAAGCATTAAACGTTAACATTTATATCAAAACCCTAATTATATGTAATGTATACATATAAAATGAATGTACAAGCCTTTAAAGCATTTGTACAAGTATCAATACTCCACATTTGAATATCTTTTCCCTCCTAAATCAAGTTACAACTTTCTAAAGCTTAATGTACAAGTTAATAATGCAAGAAAGTCAAACTAGGTCATTTACATCCAAATCACTTTAGGTTTCTTACTACCAACTTAGTACAAGGTACAAAGCACGTAATGCATTACTTTTAAACCTTAAACCTAAACCCTAATTCATCCTAAACCCTAATCTAAAAATCTAAACCCTAAAAATAAAACCCTAAACCCTAATTTCACTTTCAACCAAAAACTAAACCCTAAACCTAAAACTAAGCCCTAAACCTTAACCCTAAGCCCTGATCTTAATCCTAACACTAAATCCCTAAACGCTTAATATCTTCCTACACCGTAAAACCCTAACACAATCTAAAATCCCAAAACCCTAAACCGAGAACCCAAACCAACCTGATACCATATTTGTACTATTTTAAACCAATCCACCCATCCAGCATCTCTATGACCACAATCCCCTTATGTCACAAAGCACCTCGAAGCAACCTCTATCACTCCTTGCTAATATACTTACCACCAAGGTGGTTATGTCCACCTCCTTGTCTCCAAATCCTATGCCTGTGGCCTCCAAACCCCCCTCGACATCCGTCCATCAAGTCCTAGCTTTATATTACTCACCCTCCTAGCCCACATACTCACAAAACTAGCCCTAGATATCTTACACTCAATAAACTATGGATATATATATATTTGATACTAAGTCTTTTCACCCTATAAATACACGAACCAAGCAACCCTTTCAAATCATCCCTCAAACTCAATCTTCATACACTCTAAAGGCCATTTGAACACTATATAAGCCGAAACATGCATAACCATTCAAACACACCTCAAATTTCATCATACACACATAAATGGAGTTCTAGCTCAGCCAAGGAAGAAATATAAGATCCCTAAGCTCAGAATAGAAGCCAAGAAGCAAGAAAAACAAAGTCTTGAACCCATTCCTAGGCGTACGAGTCATCAAAACCTATTTCGACCCATTTTAGCTCAAGTAAGCCTACGATCTTGTTCAGATCATATATGAACTCTTGTTTGATGCTTTGAATCCTCAAACCCATGTGTTTTTGATTAAAACCCTAAAAATGACCCGTTTTGATTTTTTAGCTAACGAATCCTTTTTCTACACTTTTATTACGTTAGAACATCTTATTTTAGCGTATTCTAATAAGCTATAACCTACAAATATCATTTGGACTCCTAAAATAAGCTTACATGGCTTTTTGGACTTGTTTTGCAAATATTTCCATACATAAGGGTATATATCGTAACTTTATGAAATTTATAACTAAAGGGGCTAAAAATATCATTATTCTAAAGTTATAACTATAAGGACCTATTTTGCCAAGTTATAACTATATATACTTTATATATAAAGGACTAAAGTTGTAAAAGTTTATAAACCAAGGGTATATATTGCCAATTTTGCAAACATAAATATATAGTATATAATATTTTTATATAAATTATAAAAATATATATTAATATTATAAAACTTAATTTTATTAAAACCCGACACATTTATCGTTATTAATCATAAATCGATGCATTATTTCGTTATATATTTAACATAAATTATCATCAACTAACTTTTGAAGAAACTTAAAATCTTATCGTATCACGTTACTAGGGAGCTTCATATAAGGGATTTCATTTGGGTATACGTTTTGACGAGTTTGCTAGATTTACGATTTAAAGTGTCATGGCTCCTCAAACGTTTACTACATGACTTCTCTATTATGATGGCCCGAACAATGATACAATATTTCCATAAATCAAAGATATACGTTAAACATCATGAAGTTTTGAAATATAAACTATCACACTAAGACTTGACATATTACCCCAGGTTGCGTGACGAAGCCGTTACTTTCACTTGATATACTTTTGCCATCAATTAGATTTCCATATATTGTTAAGGTGAGTTCATAGCCTCACTTTTAAATCTTCTATTTCATAAACCCGTAAGGGGGATACATGCTATAAACCATGAATACATGTGATTTCTAAATGTATGCTATCCTGATATATTATTGCATTTGTTGTCTAAGTCCCTTTATGCCAAAAGACCTCCACCATCATGGACCATTAATCACTTGCGAGTGAACGCGAATATTGTGAATATGCCTATTGGGATTAACGAATCTCGTTTGTGTTAGCCGAATAGGTAACCAAATGCACTATATTTGAAACTTATAGGTATATGGCAATTACCTACATGGGGGCCATTATCTTTATATCTATCATTATTGATATATACACTAGTCAGTTTGAGTGCCATGAGCTTAGACGCAATAATACTGTTTTTCATAATAATTGTACTTATTGTAATTATTACACTTATGGGTGTATAACAACGTAACCCACTCTTATAATGACTTGTATTCACATTATTTATTATAAACCTATGAATTTCACTCAACCATTGTGTTTAAATTTTTAGCATGTTTATCTCAGGTAACTGAACATTTTATGGCACGGAGTGGCACAAACTTGAAGATGGCTAAACTGTTATCATTCCAACTTTATATTTTCATGTAGATTTTGGGACCTCTGTTTGTAAAAACTCTGAAGAAATAATGAATGATAACTTATCTTTTAAAAATGTCTTATTCGAGTCGTTTTCTATGATTATGACTGTTGTCCTATGAAATAATACCCCAGATTAGCTTCCGCTGCTATATGTTAAAAATGGAGGTGTTATAGATTGGTATCAGAGCCAGGTTTATAGAGAACAAGGTTAAAACCTTAACTATAACTACTTTTCTTTTTCCATTCAAGAAAGTCCTTCGTGCCACTACATCTTTTGAAATAGTATGTTAAGATACATAACTATTATACTATTATATAAATAACTTATGTTATTTACTACTGGGTTGTTAACACTGTAATGTCTTCTCCCAACCATTCTACTTTCGATATTGAGGATGCTTTTTCCTCCAACTTTCCAGAGTATATCCCGGCTTCCCCAAATTATGTCCCAGCTTCACCAGGAAAAACTTATTCTAGCTCTTTAAATAACTCATTTGGTGTAGTTCTAATAGTTTCACCAACTCTTTCACTTTTTCATGATGACCCCTATATGAAGGTCATGCATGCATACTATGTTAAAGAATCACCTATTCTACCACCAACTATTGTGCCTCCATCTACAATGCTATCTCCAATGTTTTTATCCTCAAGAATTCTTTCTTCCAAGGAATTTATTGTCACCTAAGGAACAAGGCCATAACATTTCATTCTCATCTACTTCTGCCCTAGCCTCAAGAATTTGAGAGGGAGAAAGCTTTCGTAAGACAAGTTTGGAACGTCACGAGGAGAAAATTGACGAAATTCTGAATCACCTGGATGAACTCTCTCTCTCGACCGTATTGAACACATAGAAGACAAAATAGAAGGTCTCGGAAATGGCCGGGTGATTATACAACAAGATTTCGACAATCTGGAGGTTGAACTCCAACAAGCTCGTGCTCAAATTACTAAACTTCAAAAGAAAGTAAATGAGAAATAACCACAAGATTTCTCTGGCTCGCTTCAGGATTACTGTTAGCCTTAATTTATTGAGTCAAACAAGGAAGCTCGGTCACTCTACGATGGAGCTTCGGTCTTTAATTTGTTAATGTTGTAACAGGATAATATCGGGAATCGGGCTCGATAGATAATCTAATATTGTATATGTTTTGGGTTTAATCCCAAGCAAAACCCGAGCCCGGGTCCTAGTTAAATATCCCGCGCGTCACATTAAATGTGTAGGGGTATATATATATTTAGATATTTTCTTTTCAGAAAATATCTCATATATATAGATATTTTCTTTTTAGAAAATATCTAGTTTTTCATTTTCAATATATCTTTTTTCTCTCATCTCTCATCTCTCTCTCTTCTCTCTCTCTAAACAATCTCTTATCTTCTCTTTTCTAGTTTCTTGCTTTGATTCGTGGTTCGGGTTATGAAGTGAAAGTGTACATCGGGAACCTACAATTGGTATCAATCGCCTCGGGTGGATTTCGTGGTTTTTTTGTTGTTGTAAGCCTATTGGATTCGGCAGTTGGGTTGCTTCATCACTCGGCAACCATACTTTTTTCGTGGCTCATTTTGTTGTTGGAAACGCCTAGTTAGAGCTCACAATCTCTCGGCTTCATTGGGTTATTCAACGTGATACTCGGGTGACAAGAAGAGAAGAACGAAAAAAGTGGAAAAACGTTACAACCGAACGAGTGGTTAAACGTTAGCACCGAACGAGAAGAAAAACGTATCAACCGAACGAGAGGAAAAGTTGTACAACCGAACGAGCAAAATTTTTCGAGGACCGAACGAGTTCTTTTTCTTCAAGGACCGAACGAGCGGAACCGAACGAGCGGAACCGAACGAGCGGAACCGAACGAGCGGAACCGAACGAGCGGAACCGAACGAGCGGAACCGAACGAGCGGAACCGAACGAGCGGAACCGAACGAGTGGAACCGAACGAGCGGAACCGAACGAGCAAAATTTTTTTTGGACCGAACGAGAAAAAAAATTCTAGAAAACTTGTGTGACGAAAAGGGTTTCAGTAAAACAGCCATAACTTTTGATCCGTAAGTCCGTTTTAGGCCCGTGACCTCTCAAATCGAAGAGAAAAAACGAAATCGGATCACATTGTAACCACCTTTAGCTGGTTAAGGATATTTCGAAGCCCAAACCCATCGTTTCTATGAGTAAATTGACATTTTTCACTTTTTGGGAATTTTTTCGCCGCTGAGTCCGAACAAATCACTCACGGTTTCTCATTGATTTTTTGTAAAATCCCGTTAATTCATTTATCGGTTTTAATCATAGACGTGTAAAATCCCGTGGATGTGAATTGCTTACACAACTAACAACAAAATCATATCCACTTAAGATCCAACAAAATCTTTCACACTTCATAATTCATAACTATTCATTCATCATGTCTACTCTAGTTAACACATCCTCAACAGAAATTTCAGTTGAAATTTCAGTTGTCAAGCAGAAACACGATGAGCTAGTCAAAAAGAGTTTGTTAAATAGGTCACAATTTGAAGGTCAACTCAAAGAGAAAAGTAAGGTTATTTCGGATTTAAAGGTTAAGGAAGGAAAAGACATTGACACGATGATTGAGATGGAGAAACAGATAAAGTTTTTAAATGAAATTCTTTATAAACGCAATCAGTCAATTCAGACCATTCACATGTTAGCACCCAAATGCGCTACGTATAATGGTAGATCAACCTTTGCAAATCCAAAGTACCTCAAGAAAGCTCAATCTGATAAGCCTCGTTTGTATGAGATCCCATATGATACTTCTGATCCTGCAAACAGATTTTGCCCCGATGGGGAAGAGACAGTGACTCTTGAAAAGGAGAGTAGATCAAAATTGGATAAAGACAAAGTGAAACCATATAATTACACATATCAAAACAGTCTTTATGAAACTTTCAAACCACCATCCAAAGCCTATCTTGATCAGTTGGAACGGCTAAAGAGGTAAATTAGGAAACAATGTGAGAAAAACGTTTTGTTAGGACAAAACCATAACATGTGCTAAAGAACGTTGCTGTCTACCCCATGTCTAAATCCATTAGTAAAAGTAGACTACTTTATAACGAAATGACAAACAACTTCAATCATTTTAGAACAATTTGTCAACAAACTTGGTCTAATCATACTAGTAGTGCATTTCCTAACCCAACTGCTAAGAGTATGGAAGTTTTGATCAAAATCTTATTAATGCCTCTTTCAGACAAAACTATACTAGACAGTCATTGTTTTATTCATGAACTAAAAAGAGAAATGAATGAAGGATTTCAAGACGTTTATATCCCTTGAAAAGGAGCTTTGACGAGCTTAAATCAAAAAAGACTGATTTTTCAAACATATATGACTACTTCTCGAAGAGAGTGGTGTGTCATAAAGATGTTACATGTTCATATTGCATTCTATGTCTCATTTTAAAATGCTAATACTAAATTTTAAAATGCATGTATCTTCATAAAGTCAAGAATGTAATGTTCTTGCACTAAAGCTTTCGGATAACGAACCTGAATCTGTTAACCAAAGAAGTTCATTAATAATTTATTAAAAAGTTTTCCTAAACTAACTTGAAAAAACTCTAAGTTCGATTTCTCTAACTTTCTTTAACATTGTAAAGACAGATGAAAAACAACTCATTTGCAAAGAAAAGCTCTCAAATGTATTTCGAAAAGAACGTGAACAATATCCATGAATACAAGATTTGAAAGCCAAATGCAAGACCCAAGAACATGTGATATATGAAGTGAAGAAACTCATTCTGGTAACAAAAGGAAAGTCTGTGGAAACTCAGTTTGATAAACCATCTGTTGTTCGACAACCAAATGCTCAACGGATTCCAAAACCATCAGTTTTAGGAAAACCGACTCCTTTTTCAAATTCTCCTGAAATGAGAAGTTTTCAAACAAAACAGTCGGTTAATAAAACTAATGTGTCGGATGGTTTATTTAAACCAGTCACTCAACAGAGTTTGCCTCAGAATAGAAACCAAGCGATTCGAAACACAAATGTGCTGAAATCCGGAAATGTAAAAGAATTTGCCTCCACCACACACAAACTAGAACACCACAGTTGCCTCATGCTTCAAGGAATACTAATCCTCACAATGTCTAAATCTACAGGAGTAAATCACACTACTATTGTTTTTAGCAGACCACATAAGCTTAAGAGCCTTATCAAGTGAAAAGATAATTGTCGTCCAAACATTAGTCAAGTGAAGTTTACAAAGAAGGAAGTAGAAGACAACCATAGGATTTCTAGTATTTCTAAGAAAACAAAGTCTGTAACTGCGTGTAATGACAGTTCAAACTCAAGAACTTCGAATGCAAATGCTGTTTGTGCTGATTGTGGAAAATGTGTGTTTAATTCAGATCATGATGCTTGTGTTTAGATTCTAGAAAAGACGTGAATGCGAGAACTAAGAAGCCAAAGGTAGTGCCTATTCGTGCTAGTAAACCCATGAAAAACAAACAAATCTGTTGCAACACCCCATAGAATACATGTGCACCATATACCAACTATTCAGAATTCCCAAGAGTTACTATGAAAGGAGTTGTATGAAGTACAAATCAGAATGGAAATGTGGATAGCCAAGAGATGTCCATTCAAGTTATACATGGACCCAATGCCACTATAGGACCAAAAAATATGGATACCTATAAGATTAGGAAAGCTAAGAATCAACAAGTACAGTCCTACTATAGACATTGGTCTCTAGAAAACTAATTCTTGAAGATATCAACTTCCTTAGGATCCAATTTGTCCAATGTTTCCATCGCCCTCTAATTCTCTTGCAGATTGTACAACTCAATCCTATTCATTGTGACTCTGGAATGCACAAAGCACATGACGGCCAATCTCAAGCTTGATGTATTTTGTGGAGAAATTTCTGGGTACGTTCGTTTTTTGAGAAAATGATCAGTTTGCTCCAATCCTAGGTTATGAGATCTGATTCAAGAAATGTCACGATCAAACGTGTTATTACGTCGAAAAGGCTCAATCACAATCTTTTCTCGGTGGTCAATTCTGTGATGCTGATTTTTGGAGGTTGCTTTCAGGAATTCCTACAGTTTTGTTAAAGAGAAAAAATAAGTTGGGAGAATCTTCAGGGAAACATTTACTAACTGATAGTCGTGGCTCTGATCTCTACACAATATCTCTCAAGAAACAACTTCAATCAACTCCAATCTGTTTCATGGCTAAAGCTTCACCAACTCAAGCATGGTTATGGCATCGAAGACTTTCTCATCTTAACTTCGATTACATCACCTTACTCTCAAAGAAAGAAGTTGTGACAGGCTTACCCAAGTTGAAATATGTCAGGGATCAACTTTGTTCATCTTGTGAAATGAGTAAAGCAAAAAGAAGTTCATTCAAGACAAAAGCAGTTCCTAGTTCCAAAGGAAGGCTAAATTTGCTTCACATGGACTTGTGTGGTCCAATGCGAGTTGCAAGCATAAATGGGAAGAAGTATATTCTGGACTGGTGAATGTTTGATGACTTATTCAAGATACACTTGGATCTTTTTCTAGCGTTCCAAGGATGAACACTCCAAAGTTTCTCAAGATTTTCTCACATGATTCAATGCAATCTCAAGCTCAAGTAGTACCGTACGGACTGAACAATGGCACGAATTCTTAAACAAAGACACTCCATGCCTATTTCAAAGAAGAAGGCATTGAACATCAAACTTCCACTCCTCGAACACCTGAACAGAATGGCGTTGTCGAAAGACGGAACCGTACTCTTGTTGAGGCTGCTCGAACGATGCTTTCAGCTTCTAAGCTTCCATTATCATTTTGGGCTGAAGCAGTTTGCAGACCGCATCTGTACTCAGAACCGATCAATCATCATATCCACTCATGAAAAGACGGCATATCACATCATAAATGACAGGAAACCTTCAATAAAACATCTTCACATCTTTGGTTGCACTTGCTACATAACTAGAGATGGGGAAAATCTGGATAAGATGAAAGAAAAAGGGGATCCATGTGTCATGGTGGGATATTCTACTCAGATCGATAGAATCGTGTTTACAACAAGGAGACAACGCTTAATAGTTGAGTTCCAATTCATATCAAGTTGATGAAATCAAAGAATGAGTCCTATCAATAACAGCTTCAGACCTCGCACCACAACGACAATGAGATGTCTGTTGAAAAGTCTCTCCAGGCCTCGTCCACAAGGAAACAAAAGTCGTCCAGATTATGACAACGCTGACCCCGGCCCCCCAAACAAAAAGTTGTCCTTCTGCAAAAAGACTGATCGTCAAATCAAGGTTAGAATTTCTCTTCATTACTTACTTGAAGAAAATTACAATCCAAACACACATCAAGCTGAGACAACAACAATGATCAAGCACCGAATGCAATCATTTTCAAGAAGATGATTTATCAATCCTTTTTGTCTACGGTACAAGAAATTGGTGAGTCTTCCTCACAGCAACATTGTTAATACCGATGTGGCATTCATTAACCATCAAGTCATGAATTTCCGAGGACCAGAGATCATCCATTAGAACAAGTTTCGTGGAAATCCAACCATCCAGTTCAAACAAGACGACAGCTTGCCAACAGATCCTGAAATGTGTAATTTCGCGGGCTCACTGAGGGAGTGTTGTTGAACCGAAGATACATTAAGGAGGCAATGGCTGATATCTTCATGGATCTGAAGCAAAATGCTGAATAAACACAATCAGGATGAACTTCATCAGTTCGACAGACTAAAAGTCTAGGTTTAGTCGACAATATTTGGCAAAATATTATAAAGCTAAAGTTGTTATTGAAGAACAAGAAGGATGAAGATCAGAACTGTAATTCGCAACAAAAGCACGACTTTGTTGCTTAAGTTAATGCGCAATCAGGAAGAGGGTATTGATTTGAAGAATCATTGCCTCCAGTTGCTCGCGGTTTGGAAAGCAGTTCGGATTTTTGTTGCCCACCACACACAATCCTTTTCAATCTATCAATGGACGTGAAACGCTTATCTTAATGTCCACTGAAGGAGGAGTTTATGTTGCTCAGAGCAGAAAGGGTCGTTGAACAGATCAAGCCAGAAAAAGTCCTACCTTCTAAGGAAATCTTTGTTGGATTAAAGCAAGCTCCAAGAGCCTGGTACGATGAACTATCAAACTTCCTGATGTCCAAAGGCTTTACTAAAGGTACAATTGACCCAACTTTATTCAAGATAAAATACGGGGAGGATATTCTACTTGTGCAGATTTACGTTGATGACATAATTTTTGGATCGACAAATCCTAAATATTCAAAACGATTTGAAAAATTAATGCACAGTAGATTTGAAATGTCCTTAATGGGGGAGATGAAATTCTTTTTATGAAAAAAGGTCAGATCCCACATTCCCCAAAAGGTATTTTTATCAATCAGGCCAAGTACGCTTTAGAGATTCTGAAAAAGCATAATATGGACAACTGTCACTCCATTGGTACACCATTGGCTACTAAACCCAAACTAGATGTAGATTTGAGTGGAGAACCCGTAGACCAATCTGATTATCGTAGTAAAATCGGGTCACTCATGTACTTGACATCTAGTAGACCAGACTTAGTGCAAGCAGTATGCTATTGTGCACGTTATCAAGCACGACCAACTCAAAAGCACCTCAAGGAGGTTAAAAGAATCTTTAAATACCTAAAGGGTACCATTAACATGGGACTCTGGTATCCAAAGGATTCTGGCTTTGAACTAACAGCATTTTCAGACGCTGATCATGCCGGATGCCTTGATACTCGGAAAAGCACTTCTGGAGGGATACAGTTCCTTGGTGATAAACTTGTAAGCTGGATGTCAAAGAAACAAAACTGCACTGCAATGTCTTCAGCAGAGGCAGAGTACGTGGCGTTATTTGCAAGTTGTGCTCAAGTAATGTGGATGAGGACACAACTTCAAGATTATGGCTTCAACTACAACAAAATACCGTTGTATTGCGACTCTCAGTCAGCCATAGCAATCTCATGCAACCCCGTACAACACTCACGGACAAAGCACATCCATACTCGGTATCATTTCATAAAGGAACAGGTTGAAAATGGTATAATTGAATTATATTTTGTCAGAACTGAATACCAATTAGCTGACATGTTTACGAAAGCCCTTCCTGAGGATCGGTTTAAAATATCTTGTCAGAAGGATTGGTATGAGAGGTTTGACACCAGCTCGATCGGAGCTGACAAATGAGCAGCTTGATATCATCATCAACATAACTATGTACATATTTTGGAGAAAAAGAAAAATACAAAAATATAAAACTTCAAAAAGAAAATACAAAATCAGAAAAACAGAAAATTTCCAAAAAAGTAATCTTCTCGACCATGTCCCTTGGAATCGATAACATTTACGTGCTAGAAAGGTCGATTAACATTGACTCCGGGTGTAAATGAAGTTCGAGCGAGAGTTTTGCAAATAGTTTTCAAAACATGTCAATTCTAATTTTCAAAGATGGCTTTATTGCAATGTCAGTAACATGACCCAACGTCAAATAAAGGAAGGTTTATAACTTATCCTCACACGAGAAAATTAACGTTTCTCGTCTTGAGCTGTTCTACAAGAACATTCATTGTTGTTAGCTACAAGAAAAATGAAAGTTAAACTTTTCAGTTGCGCTTGACCCTTACAGTTAGAGAAAAAAAAAAAAAAAAAAGATAGAAAAAATAACAAATCTCTAACATCTAGGTTTTTTTCATAACTTGAACAAATTTTTTCAAGAATTTCTCGATGACAATTCAGAATTCTTTCAAAATTATGTGTACAACACTCCATCCCTACAGTGTTTTCCAAAAAGACAACAATTTCTCATGGTCCTATTTTGAGGGGGGGTTTTCGAATACAAAGTTTTAATGTTGTTAGATACATCAACAGTCGACATATTATTATGTATTCAAAAAATTATCAAAATGTTCCAAACCATTCATGCTGACCATATTTCTCCCAAAGAATTTCAAGACATGTTTATAATCACAGAGTATGTCAAAAACTAATGTGTTTATTATTAAAATAAGGGAAAAATGAATTTAATTATATCTTATCGACACTATGGTGCTGAAACGAGAAAGAAAAGGTTTTATGGTTTCGATCTATACTCCAACAACATCTTAATTTCACGACGATTCGAAGTTCATAAGGGGTTTAGTTATGAATCAATCTATGATCCAACCAGAACCGAGGATCTACCCAAGAATAATCCAAAGTTAAAATAAGCAGATCCTTAGGTATGATTGGAGATGAATATATATGAATAATGCCGACTAAATTTGTGCTAACACGAGAACAATCACAACAGGTTTGTAATGATGTCTTGTAAGCATTGAAGGCATTGAAGAATTAAAAAGAAATGTATGTTATAAAGTGTCTAAAGTAAAGAAGCCCCCACACAACTTATAGACAAATCCGGGTCAATACATAAATGCGCAGACTCACAAGTTGATTGCTGACATGGAAACGACATCATGGACCCAGTGATGCTATGCACAAACCCTTCCCAACCTTTCGATGTTCACTCAACAGAAACTTCTCATTTTGTCACGGAGATTCCATGTTATCTATTGACATCTCACTCCGAATTGTTGATATTAGGAGATAGGTGCAATAGCTCCCAGCTCCGATACAAAAACCTAATGCACTAATCGAGTCTAGAGCCAAGAGAGCAATAAAAAATCTCTAGGGACACATTCCGTTTCAAACACGTGTGAACAGTCATCAAGTTTCACAAGCTGTTATCAAGAGTCCTACGCAATATCATTGTGATATTTTGCCGGAACATTCAGAGTGATACTCTTTAGGATACACAATGACGAATGGAAATCCTTCCAGTGTCCATCATCAAACAGCACGTGCGTAGTGACTTTCGAGATTCTATATGAATCAAACTTGTGACCAATGGAGAACATTTGGTCAGTAAATGAATTGGCGGTTGATGAATTATGATAAAAACATACACCTCGATGTGTTACAAAAAACTCTTTAACGAGTGACACGTCGATTGAATTTTCAAATCAATTTTCTTCGGTTATCACTAACGTAAAACCTGCAGGTCAAACGGTGTAACGGGCAAACCTCATTCCCATGCAGAATGCTCAATCCTACGAAGACAAAACATCCAGAAAAGCTTAAGATTACAGACAAAGACTTCCGCTAACTCTGATTTGAAGTCTTTCAAGATAATGCATAGTCTGAGCATGTTTTGGTCAAAGACATAAATCGCAGATGGCAATACGATAAAGACAATGACGAAAGGCTCAAAGTCAAGATCGCCAAGCATGAAGGAACCAACCTACAACAAATAACGAAGACAAAGACCAAAGAACACTCGAGCTAAACGACAAAAGGCAATCTCGACTGAATCTCATGAAGGAGTGTCATCAATGAAACTCACTACGGGGGAGATTTGTTACCTCAATATTTATTGAGTCAATAAAGGAAGCTCTGCCCGTGTTCAAGACCTCACTTCGGAGATGTTACCTTATTTATTGAACAAACAAGGAAGCTCGGTCACTCTAAAACGATGGAGCTCGTTCCTTTAATTTGTTAATGTTGTAACAGGTTAATACGGGAATCGGGCTCCGATAGATAAACTAATAGTTGTATAATGTTTTGGGTTTTTAATCCCAAGCAAAACCCAGCCCGGTCCTAGTTAAATATCCCGTCGCCGTCACATTAAATGTTAGGTTGTATATATATATTTAATATTTTTCTTTCATAAGAAAATATCTCATATATATAGATATTTTCTTTTTAGAAAATATCTAGTTTTTCATTTTCAATATATCTTTTTTTTCTCATCTCTCATCTCTCTCTCTTCTCTCTCTCTAAACAATCTCTTATCTTCTCTTTTCTAGTTTCTTGCTTTGATTCGTGGTTCGGGTTATGAAGTGAAAGTGTACATCGGAACCTACAACTACTGATCTAGAACAAATCATCGAAGAAATCCAAGTCAATCATCAAGCAGACAAAGAGAGTCTTCTTAATGCAATCTATGAACTCAAGAACAATCAGGAAGGACCATCGAACTATTAGATTAGATCCTAGTTATAGCTTATGTTAGAACCTAGACACGGGATGTGTGGTATAAGTAAAAACATTTGTCAAATCTTGACTATGTACAGTACAAAGGCAAGTTGTTTATGATATAATACAATGGCAATCCCGTTATACCTTGTTATTTCATAATACCAATATATCCATCCTAAAACAACTTCTCTTATATTATCATCTCCGTTTCCATCGTTATGAATCATACCATGATTTCTAAATAAATCATAGATACTTATTTGATATGAATTATCTATGATTTCGATATCACTATTGTGACAATGTTTATTTTTGAACTTTAATCATTTTAAGACTTGTGATATCATTCTTATTACGTGTTATCTTATGTTGATAGAATGCCTCCCAAAAGGATAATAAACTTCTGAAGCACAGCCATGACTCAGGCTGCTATCAGGAAACTAGTTGCTGATAGTGTTACCACAGCTCTGGAAGCACAACCGCTAACATAGGGCAAATACTGTAATAACCACAGCACCAAAAAGCTCCTGTAGCAAGACAATGTAGCTACAAAGAGTTCATGAGCTGCCAACCTATCAACTTCAAAGGTACGGAAGGCGCTATTGGTCTCATCCGCTGGTTTGAAAGAACTGAATCAGTGTTTTCCCGTAGCAACTGTACCGAAGACTGCAAGGTGAAGTTTGCTACTGGTACTTTAACTGAAGAAGCTCTATCTTGGTGGAATTCTTTTGCCCAACCTATTGGGATAGAAGAAGCTTACAAGATTACCTGGGTTGAATTCAAGAAGCTTTTGATAAAGAAGTATTGTCCCCGAACTGAAGTCCAGAAGATGGAAGACGAATTTTACCATCTGACTGTGAAGGGGAATGATCTCAAGACATATGTGAGAAGATTCCAGGAATTGGAAACCTTATGTCCCACTATGGTGCCAGATTCTGAGAAAATGATGGAAGTTTTCATCGGGGGATTACCTCGAAGTATTAAAGGGAATGTTACCGCCTCTAAACCTCAAACTTTAGAGGAAGCCATTAACATAGCCCAGAGGCTAATGGATCAGGTAACAAAGCACACTCCGGTGCAAGTATCAAGTGATCACAAACGAAAGTTTGACGACAAAAGAACTTTCAACAACAACAACTACCGCAACGATAATAACAACAACTACCGTAACACCAACACTAACAACTGCTATAATAATCACCAACCACAACAGAACAGAAGATAGGAAACCTTCAGGGCTTATGTTGCCACCCCAACTAAAAATAATAGATATACTGGAAACCGTCCTTTGCATCACACAGGACCTTGCACTGTTAAGTGTAATATTTGCAACAAGATGGGCCATCTGACTAAGAACTACAGTAAAAGGGCCAACCACTGGAAGTAATCTGCTACCAGTGACAGTTACTTGCCATGCATGTGGAGAGAAAAGGGCATTATGTAAATCAGTGCCGAAAGACCATCAACAACAATGCCCAGGGAAGAGCCTACATGCTAAGGGATAGGAATGCTCATCAAGACCCGAACGTAGTCACGAGTATGTTTCTTCTAAACCAACATCTAGCTAGAGTATTATTTAATTCTAGAGCCGATAAAAGCTTTGTATCCATATCTCTTGCCTCTATGCTAAATATTCCACCCATTACAATAGATACCTTTTACGATATCGAAATGGCTGACAGAAACTTAGTAAGCACAAACATCGTTATTCAGGGTTCAACTCTGACCTTGTTAAACCAACCTTTTAAAATTGATCTTATGCCGATTAAACTCGGTAGTTTTGACGTCGTCATTGGTATAGATTGGTTATCCAAGTATCATGCTAGGATCATCTGTGAGGAGAAAGTCGTCCACATTCCCATCGACGGTGAAACATTGATCATTCGAGGTGACCAAAGTAAAACCCGACTAAATCTAATATCCTGTTTAAAAACTAAAAGGTATATATCCAGGGGATGTCAAGTTTTCGTAGCCCAAATAATGGAAAAGAAGTCGAACGAGAAACGACTAGAAGACATATCGGTAGTCAAAGAATTCCTGGAAGTTTTTCCTAGGTTAGATTTAGGTGTGGTTTTGTTGTGGATTAGTTGTGAATGGAGATTAGGCTAGATTATGCACTATTGTAAAGTTTGGGTGGATTTTGGTTGCGTTTTTGGCAAAAGGTGCTTGCTGTCCCGAATTTATTTTAGGGTTTCGGTCGACCTAAAAATATTTTCATTAGGCGTAAAAGTAGTTTTTGGAGATCTCGTTTCAAATAGATAGTTTTTCATATATTGCACATTAAAATTGGATTTAAAACGACCAAATTATAGCCAAATAAAACTTGAAATATTTTTCGACAAAATCGGATGAATAGTGTGCTGATGTGAATAGTAAAATGAGTTTTCGGACACTTTCGAATATTTTTAGACTTTCTAAACACTAGCAAAACATATAGTAACACATACCTATTGATTAGTATCATTTAAAGACACCGTTAGTATATTTTGGGAAAAGCAATAAAGTTACTAAAAATAGTAAGTTTGGTAAGAATTTAGCGGAACGGACTTAGAAGTTAAGTAATTAAGGCTAGTTAGTGCGTTTTGAATTATGGAAACTTAACAAATGTAGGGGACGGTATTAACGTCCCGAAACTAAAAACTTTCCTAAAATAGAAACTTTCTAAAAATAGTAATTTTTGGTTAAACGCCAAAACTTAACGAAGAACTATATGATTTTATTTCGTCATGTTTTGTTAAACAAACTAAAGCAAACACACATGGATGTATTTTGGTGATGAACATATTGTGCAATTCTTGGCATACTTTCTGTGTTTCTAAGGCGCGTTATTATTCTAGGTCGTGGCTAGATTTCTATATCACCTTTTACTTGCGTGATTATCATTTGCTCATTTTGCTAAGGTGAGTTCATAGCCCTATGTTTTACTACTTGTACTTTACTATTTTGGGGTGAGAAACATTGTTTGTTTTCAAACTATGGACACAGTTACTTTATGTTTCTTTTTCCTGGTT
Organism: Tanacetum coccineum; assembly: GCA_026074375.1. Lineage (NCBI taxonomy): Eukaryota > Viridiplantae > Streptophyta > Magnoliopsida > Asterales > Asteraceae > Tanacetum > Tanacetum coccineum. The sequence goes on from BQNB010008747.1 coordinate 62,740, forward strand.
ACGTGTTGCCTAAGTAGAGAATAGACCACTAATGACCGAATTATCATGAACCGTCAATTGCTTAACCGACCGTACTGGTTACGTGAGCATGAATGCTGTAAATAGATCTATTGGGAGTAATTATCCTTATCCGGGTAAGTAGCGCTTCCTAGATTCGGAGGTCCCGAACAAACGGATATATACCATGTCGGAATGTCAATAGGTGATCTTGGTCAGATACCTTCAGGGCGCGGAATACTATTTGGCATATAAAATGCTTCCTTTTAAATTGAGCTTCGATGTCATGAGCTTAGTTCAAACGTAAATGCTTTTTATGTGAAGTTGTATTTGTTATAAATTCAAACCTATGAATTATTCAACTTTATGTTGACAGTTTTAGCATGTTTTTCTTAGGTGCTTAACTATGGATGTCTTTGCTTGCTTGTTGGTGTTGCCTTGCATTAGACTGATTTTCAAGAATTATTATTATCTATGTTAACATCATTGTCAAACTTTAAAACCTTTTATTCGCTTCCGCATATTATCGTTGGGCTTATTTAAAACTTTAACTATTTTATTTAACGCAATGATGTTGGATTTCTAAACGTACCCTTAGAGGTTGTTCTTTGTATCTTGTGTGATGTATATTACGACGTCACGCCCCTGAACACGTGTTTTTGTCCAGGCTCCGTTTGGGGATGTGACATAACTCCTATTTAGCAGACATTTCATTATTCACTACCAAAAGCCATCTGGCTTACTGGTACAACCGAGATTCTAGTGGAAGTAGAGAGGAATAACAATGGGATTTTCATCATAAAACTACCCAAAACATCAAACAGACATGACACAATTGGTTCTTTATCGTTCGCCTTACCAATTCCGCACATTTCATCCTACCCGGAGACATTGATAGTAATGGAAAAAACCCATACAAGAATTGTACATAAAGGAAAATAGTCTCCGGAATGGAGTTCTGTTAGGTTATCATTTCATCACCAAAAACACAAAAATAAGAAACATTGATTTTAGAGAGAGAAAGTAAATACAAAGAAAAATGTTACTTGTTTCACAAAAGAAAAAATGTAGATGCAAAAACACCCTCTCCACACTTGGAGAGGGCTTTAATAGTTCCAAGAGATGGATATTCTTTTGTAGGCTTTGAGTTGGGACAGTACATAGAAACAATGGGCTTGAGCCCGACAAACTAGGGCCCAACTTGCTTAACTAAATTCCCGAAAACTTAGTCTTTCTATAAAGGCTCGGGATTGTTTATGACCATCACTTTATAAATAATAGGCTAACAATCTCCCTAAGGGGTGGTCATTCAATTGTGGATTCCTTTTGTTGACGTTCTTGAGACTTGGAGCCTTGATTTTGGGAATTCTTTTGAAGATCCATTTGCATGCTTGAGATCTTGGATCTTGTCTTTAACTTGATATACTTTAAAAAATAATGATATCGTGGTCTTTGGCCTTGATTTGTCTTGACTAATGAGATTTTCAGAAAAATCTTGATCTTGTTTCTTTATGCCGCATGCGTTCTTGTGTCTCCACCCTCTTGCTCAAGATCTGAAAGCTTGCTAACAATCTCCTCACATTTTCTTTTAACATGATTTTTTGTACCACATAATATGTTCTTATGAGGTAAGTTCTTGTTCATCAGAGATTGCGGAAGGATTTGATAGATTGACTTTCATCATGAATGTATCTTTGGTGATTGAGCATGAGGTTCTTGAATCTTGACTCGACATGGACTAGAAGCTGCTACCGTCAGGGAAAAACCTGCAAGTATAGGTTAGAGATAAACATATATGGACGAAAGTGTCTTTGTCACTTCGTCGAATATGGTTGTAATAACCACGGTTCCCCGTTAATCAGTGTAAATACTGCCTGTGATCAGGTAGAATTCAAAAGAATCTCCTTGACAGGGTTTCGCAGCTGCACTAGCGTTCTAGTTTACCGGAGCGTTCAAAAGCAGACAACACAGTAAGAGTGATCAGATAGTTACTATCTTTCTGATTGAGTCGTCAATTCATTTTTACTAGAACAAGTTTGATTCATATAGAATCGCACCATCGTTTCTTTCCAGTTGACACAAGTTTGATTCATATAGAATCTCGCAAGTCACCTACCAGAGCGTGTAGATGTTTGGCCAAGAAGATTTCCCTCTTCATGTGAATACTAAAGAGTATACACTTGATGTTCTGCAAATTATTCACAAGGTAATGGTGGACTTATTGGATTACAAATTGTTGTAAAATGATGTACAACATTTTGTATATTGGAATTTGTGTCCTAGTGAGATTTTTGATGGATCTCGTTGGCTCTAGACTCTATAAGTGCACATTTGTTATTTGGTAATCGGAGGCTGGAGCGGACCGCCACCTTTTTCAATATCAACGATCTCGGAATGAGAAAAAGCCGATAGAAATGTGTTGAACTCCGTGAGAAATGAAACAGAAATCTTTTGAGAGATTCTGAGTGGCTAAGGAGGGTTGTGCATTGCATCACTGGGTCCTGATGACTTGTCTTCAATATTCTAGTCTCATCTTAGTGATTACGATAGATTAGCAATGGACCCGGTTCTGCCTAAGGTTGTAGGGAGGGACGGCTATCTTTCTTTTCTCATGTGAGGTATCCTTTAACACATGAGCGTAAGTTCTTCATTCTTCAACCCCTATCATTGGCTTAAACCAAACGCGTCCTCATTTCACCTTGTTTGGATTGTTCTGGTGATAACTCATGCCTTGGGATAAACATTTTTCCCAATTCACTTTACTCCTTTTCTCATTCATGCCTAGGACCTTCTACTGCTATCTAGAGGAAAGTTCCTGGGTAGATCCCTCCGGTTTGGCTGGATCATGGAACAGAAAATTCCTATCCTAAACGCCTTATAATCCCCATATGAGCCAAAAGTGGCGTCTTTGTATATCCCTTTGTAGCCATAAAACATTGAAAAAGCAGTAACTTTGTTCGAGAAGTCATTTTTGACACATTTGTGATGTTTTCTGTATCACAAAGATCCCCTACAACATATGATCATATTATGAAAGAGTTATACAAATGCGAGGTTAGGGACCGCACTTATGATTGAAGATCGTAACATTAGTTAATCCGTGTTGATCACATTTTAATCACTTTCTCCCCTTCAAAAAAATTGATTGTGTTTACAATTTTTGACATTAGTGAATTAAAAAAACATGTTATTATCGGAATTACATGAGCATAACAAAGTCTGGGGAGAACAGGAGTGCATGCAGAATGATCATATTAATTATTATCCACCTCTGATATAGAAAAGATGGAAAACTTGGAGTGGAGTTTGTTGAGCAGCAATTTTGAAGATTGAAATTTTCTTTTTGAGAATTCTCTGTATAAAAATATTGTGTCAAAAAACTTCTTTCAAAACTCTAGCAGGTAAAATATTGTGTGTGTATATCAGAAATTTACCATCAATTTAGACTCAACGCTCCATCCCAGTCCCCCCAAAAACCATAGATACCCTATAACCCTGCGCATCACTTTGAGAAAAGAACACGCTCCCTATTCCACTTCATCCATCCGTCCCTTTGCTCAGGTTCTTCCCTCAGCGGACCTCCCCCTTGCTCCACCGACCGAGAAGAGATATGAGCTTCACGTTTTGTTTCTTGTTTAGGATTAAATGAACATAAAATGAACATTTTCCTTTCGTTGGAGACCGAGTTCTAAGCTGACATTTAACTTAGAAGTCGTTGAGAAAAATGAAAAAGGACTGTTTTGAAAACATTTGAAAACTCTCGCTTCGATCTTCATTTATTCACCTGTGTTTATATTAATCAAACATTTCTAGGAGTGCGCCAAATGTCTATCATTTGTCGTGAGACATGTCCAAGGCCCGAGAAAGTATGACCCTTGCTCCTGTACTTTTTTTGACATTTTTTTGGATTTTGTATTTTGTTTTTATAGGTTTTATATTTTTATATTGTGTTTTTCTTGGTTTTATTAAATCAAATTAAAGAGAAAGGTCAAACAAATATTTACCAAGACGGAGTTCTCCTCTGCAGATGATAGCTGTTGATAGAGTTGAAGTAGAATGAAGTTGATTTGTTGTTGTTGACATTGTTATCGGACTGCATCTTAGCAGTAGATAGTAAGTAACCAGCGGAAGTCTTTGAAACAACTAGATTTTCTCCATATGATAAATTCGTTTAATCGAACAAAATGATCCGAATTATACTTTCCAAACTTCTTCCATCGGACGTCATGGATATCATAATCTACTGAGAGAAACAAGTAGATTTCTCTTCGTTTTTAAGGTAAAGCGCACTGAAGGTACACTCCCTTTGACGTTGCAAGAACGGGTTGAAGTTCGGATATTTGGATTACAAGCCCATTGACTTGGAGCTAACAAACATTGTAATGTTTCAAAAGTTGCTCAAGGACCGAAAAGAGTTTCTCTTTTACGTGGTTATGGTATAAACGCACTGTACTCGTACATAGTCCTTTATTTGAAGATGGGTTGATATCTGTTATTTAATAAAAAAACCATTGGCTGAAAACTCATCAAGTGTCTCCCTCTCATTCATTGTCTCCATGTCTTCTTGGTCTTCCAGGTTATACTCGGAAAAGCAATGGAATTAACAAGATAGTATCAAACCATTTTTGACAAACATGATTTAGAGAAAGTTGAATTGGTAACCTTTTGTTGATAGGGTCCTGAGGGTTTAGAAGTAAATGCATTTATCACCTTTTTTTTAGGGGGGGGGGGGGAGCAGTCAGATGACACTCAGATTACTAGACTGCGATTATATGTCCTTGATGGTAAAAAAAGCTTCCAGTTGGTGACCACTAAGCAAGATCTAGGTTTACTGGACTTAGGTGAAGCAAATCTTTCTTTTGGACCCTATATTCCTTTGTTTCCTGACTGAAAGGCTTATGTTTCTTTTGATTTGCACTGTTTTGAAACATTTAGCCTATGGTTTTTCTTTCTAGATTTCATGCATTCTCATACTGACGCACACAATCAACATTGAGGTTGTGAAATAGTGCATTGGTTTTGTCTATAAGCTTGTTTTTACAATGTTTGTTGGATACCAAAGTTGGCTACTATTAGCTTTAACAGGATTGATATAAAGATTCATCGGAGCAATCACTCTATTTCATTGTTCACAACAGTTGACTCTCGAGAGGAACGGAACTGAGTTTGAAAGTGACTGGATTTGACAAAGCTTTTGTCTCTCCACCTTGGGAAAAAAAGCCGTAGCGTTAGGTGAGTAGGTAACAGCATTGGTTTGGTCTAGAAGAAGAGGTGGTTTTCCCAAGATTGATGCTTTGCAAACTTTGTATTCGACACTCATACCTTTGTGGTGTCACTTTTTGATCAGAAACCTTATCAAAAACTGAGCTCCTCAACTTAGCATTTTCTTAGATCGTATCATGTAAATTTGTGTGGCAAAGGGAGTCAATTATTGTATTTAGTTTGAGACACGTGAAACAGAATAGAGTCTAACAGGTTTTTGTATCGTGGTCTAAGGTGAGCAATTTCCTTTTCATTAATTCCGAACCTGAACTCTAATTCTAACATTCTCCTATTTGTTCAAGTTTTTGGTGACAAAGGATCAAGGGTATTTGATACACTTGAGTATCCGTACTTTTACCCTGAGATCTCCCATTGAGCTTGCAAACCGTTCGATCTTTTGTTGCATGTCATTGTAAGCTTTTTCGTACGAAATTTTGTCATTTTTGCATTCTTCAACCTTTTGTACCAATTCATTTCCAAAGTTTAGCATATTCATTCTCCTTTTTTAATGCATACAGTTTTTCAAGTCGTTCTTTCGTATCCGCGTCATGCACAGGTTTGGAGATTTGATGAACTACAACCGAATGGATTTTGCCACAATAGACATAATCGTCTTGACTGACAACTGCTTACATAGAGACGCTCAAATTTCCAATTCCAATGTCTTGTGCTTAGCAAAGAGATTCATCAGCTTTCTTTTGCAAGGATTTAAAATCTCGAACAAATCTTGGCTGCTTCTTTCAAAAATTGTATTCAAAATTTTGAAGTTAGAATCCACTGGGTTGATGATAGAAAAATTTCTTCTTTTAAATTTGTGAATCTCTTGATGAGCCAATGGACGTCCAATTGTGTGTATCAAAGTCATTTTGTTTTGACAACCCACGTTGCAAGAGTCACAATGGTGCTTTTTACATCATTTAGAATTTTATGCTGCAACACTTAGGTAGTGTCAATCCAAAAATTCTTCTTTTGGTTTTGAAATCGATTTTGAAACAGTGGGCCGTTTTGGAGTATTTACAACATATACACCTCTTCTTGTGATTGGCGTTTGAGAAAAAAAAAATCCCGAAAGGGATGATTAATCTATGTGTAGTTTGCCCGGTTTTATTTCTTTTGTTCAATTGTTTCATTTTTTTGGCGACTCTCTTGAGCAAGTTGCAGTGTCTCTTCAGAATCATGCCACAACAGGTGGTATCATGCTTTTCAAGTAACACTTTGCCATTATACAAAAACACTTGTTGTTTCGCTGGCTTGCTCTTGAGATAAAAAGGATTTTGATAAACCCAAAGCCATTTTCTGTTCAGTTTGTGGTAAAACGTGTCTGGTTAGGTGAAAGCATAGTGTTCGTTTGATCGATTGACCCGTTTTAAAACCCAAAATATTATCTAAATCCGTTATTCTTTATTCTCGAGATGAATTGTTTATCAAGAGCTCGTCTTTGCGTTTTATGAAATCAGACTTCAACTTTTTCTTTTCTTCAGAGAGAAGAATACAGTTGATTTTTTCCGTTGAAAAGCTGTTACTTATATTTGAAATTTCCTCTTCAAAGTCGTTATTTTTTTATCGGGAGCTTAAATGAAGAGCATTTAGCTTTTTCGTTAGACATTTGTTCTTGATTAAACCGACTTTTGATAACATCTTTCAGGTTTGTCATATTTTTTCTTGACTTTTTCAAAACATTTTCTTGATTTTATATCTAGGCAAGCTCAGTGGACAAATCAGCATTGGTTGTCTTTCATTTTCTGATTTACCGAGATTGACCTTTTCAAACTTCAAGTGCCTAATTATTATATATGATTCAAGTAAGCAGTCTGTTTCCTCAACAGTCTGCAGGAGGATGGTTGATCTACTGTTCCCCCTCCTTGTTCTACCTCGAGAACATCAAAACAATAACATTTCTTCATTTGTTGTTCTGGGTGTGGTTCAGGAATAGAGTTCGTGTAGCTCAGTATACTGCTCTCTTTGAGTAAACATATTTTATATCTCATTTATTCATAGCAGTTGTAATAGGTGTGGTACCTCAGCTGATCCGTCTGAAATCCTAAGACTGGGAGCGTTGTCAGTTGAGTACCCGATGTCGATGCTTGCTGCAAATTAGCCATCAAAATTCTGGTTTCATGGATCTCCTCATTTCATGCAAGATTCTGCTGCATCAGCAGCATACAAATCAAACTTTCCGCTTGGAGTTGGATTCGGCTTCTTCCTTTTGAGCAAATCAACAATGAGTCTGGAAGGATAAGCAGCAATCCTTCTTCTTGGTTCTGACTGTGCAGTTTTCCTAGCAAGATGACCCCATCCTTTTACAGTTGTTGTAACACCTTTATTCTGATTACCATTTTTCCAGGCGCATTTACCCTCAGCAGTTGCTTGCTACAACATTTCCATTCCAATATTTCCGACACCAATTTGGCCCATTCTGATTTCTGAACTGCATCTTGAACAACCTGATTCCGACATTTCTCTTAATGCATTATACCCATTTTGATTCCCAACATTCTGCCCAGCATACTGTCTAAACTGATTTCCACCATTACCTCCAACCATCTGCATCTGTCTGTCTTGACCCTATTCATACCCGGTTGAGGAATCTGCCGATACAGGGTTTGATGAAATTCGTGGTTGTTGTTAGTTGGTGTTGTGTAAGTAGATTTGTTTGACATGCCTTAGCCATTTTAGGAGCGTCGAGTGCCATGTTCATTGCGGTTGTGGGATCTGTGATGTCTTCGGGATTTGGCATTGGTTGTTGCATGTAGTTCTGGTTGAATGATGGTTGTGGGTTATAGTTGTTGTTGATGGGTTGTGGTTGTTGCATGTAGGTACTTGGGATTAAGTTGTTTAGGAACTTGAGATTACTAGCAATCTTTTCAGGAAAGTGTTTGTTTCTCTTAAAATCATTCATCAATTTTGAGAAACGGTGATAGTAAGACTCAATCGATTCCTCATCAGTGGAAGTAAACCTTTCCCATTCATTAAACAATTTAGCCTTCTTTTCTTGAATTCCAATATCGGAACCTTTCATCATTTGTTGCACACGTAACCAGATTTCCCGAGCAGTCTCACAACTATCAACAGCATCATAGATGTCTTCAGGAAGACCTAGAAGAATGGTCTGAATAGCTTGATCATCTGCTTCCATCTGTTTAATTTCTGCTTCTGTGAGTTCATCATCGGTTTGTTCATGAAATGTTTCAGGAATAGGTACTTCACGGTCTGCATCACCTGGTTCAGGAATCATTCGTCTGACATATGGACCATTCATAATGGAGTTGTAGATTAACTTTCCATTTTGTCTACTCTTAGCATACCGAAGAAGACGAGATGACCATGGAACGTAGTTCTCTTTGTTAAGCATAGGAGGGCGGTTTTCAGAACCGGCTGCATAGATGTCTTGTTGGGTCGACATTGCAAAAAAGTGATGTGAAATGATAAACAAGGATCTTTAGTGGTTAAAGTTGATTTGTTGTTGTGGTGGAAAACTATTTCACGGGATTTTACAAATCTTTGATTAAAACCGAGAAAAGAATCGTATCTTTTGAAAATTTTACAAAATCAAGACAAAACCGTAAAACAAATTTTTTTTTGACTAGTTCGGTCCTCTGCTCGATCGGTCCTTCACTAGTTCGGTCTTCCGCTAATTCGGTCGAAACTAGTTCGATTGACGCTAGTTCGATCCTCGCTAGATCGGTCGTCGTTAGTTCGATTGACGCTAGTTTGATCCTCGCTAGATCGGTCGTCGCTAGTTCGATTGACGCTAGTTCGATCCTCGCTAGATCGGTTCTCTTGTTCGATCCAAACACACTACTCGTTCGGTCCTCGAAGGATTCTCCTCGTTCGGTCCTAGACGAATTCCCCTCGTTCGATCCTTCAAAGAGATTGCTCTCGTTCGATCCTATATAGAGGAACTCGTTCGATCCTTCAAAAAGTTTCCTCGTTCGATCCTTCACAAGTTTACTCGTTCGGTGCAACAGTTTTTTCACCCGATCGGTTGAACAAGGTTTCCTTTCGATCGATTGTTGAGTTTTTTCACTCGTTCGGACCAAACGAAAAGAACACGGTCTTGTGTTTACTAGCTACAAGAGAAATAGAAAAACTAGAAAAATTTGACTATTATGACGAGATGAAGCAAACAAAAATACCGAATGTAAGAAAAATTTGACTATTATGACGAGATGAAGAAAACAAAAATTACCACAACCAAATCACAATACCCAACCTTGGCTCTTGATACCACTTGTTAGGATATCATTTCATCACCTCAAACACAAAAATAAGAAAAATAGATTTTTAGAGAGAGAAAGTAAAAAAGAAAAATGGTTACTTGTTCCACAAAAGAAAAATGAGAAGCAACACCCTCTCCACACTTGGAGAGGGCTTTAAATAGTTACAAGGATGGACTATACTTGAGGGCTTTGTGTTGGGCCGGTTCATAAAACAAATGGGCTTGAGCCCGACAACTAGGCCCAACTAGCTTAACTAAATTCCCGTAAACTACGTTTTACTTATACAAGGCTCGGGAATATTTAATGACCATCACTTTAATAAATACACGGCTAACAAAAACACAAAACGACATTTCTTTAATTTTGTCATTGAATAATTGTTTTACCCTAAGTACATGAGATCAATGTTTCTTTGGATTTTATGGTCATATTTTCGCATCCTTATCATTGAGATGTTGATTTGATCATATTTTTCAAATAAATCATCGAAAATTTTCAAAGCATGATCTTGTGATACATAGCCTACATGGTTAATGTTCAAGATGGTTCTTACTTTAATAATATTTCTCCATTCATCTTCTACAACATACAACAACAACATCTCTACCTTATACAAATATGACATCTTCAACGAATCTTATAACGTCAAAAGTTACCTTTCAACCTTCACGAGAATGATAGCAATCAAGTTTGTTGGTTTGAGTGAGCTTATGAGTTATTTTTGGGGAGTATGTTTAATAATAAATGGAGATTGTTTGATTCTTAAAGAGAAAAGTTATGATTTTTGATTTTAATATCACAGATTTTAAAAGATTATTCTTTAATTGATTATCAAATCGAAGCTTATTTTGGAGCTTATATGGTCATGATACTCACGATGAATCATAACCATCATGAGGGGAGAAGATATAAGCATAGAATTTGAGAAAAAAAAATTAAGAGATACATTCAAGAATGTAATTAGGAGAATATATAAGAGGAATTTAGAGAAATTATGGGACAAAATCATTTTAGTTGACAATCATGGGAAGATATTAAGAATAAGAAATCTAATTTGGATAAGTAGTTTGATCAAGAAGATAAGTTTTGTCTTCATGATTGGTGAGGATTAAAAGAAATGAGAGAAAGCAAAAATAGAATTAGAAAATGTATATATTGTTGGTGAGGATTAAAAGAAAAAAAAGAAAACAAAAAGCAGAATGAGAGAAATTTTGTTATAATCTTTTCTTACTGATATGTTTAGAGTTTACATCATCAAGTGTTTAGAATAAGCTGTAGTGCTTCATCAAGCTTAAAGATCAATCAAGATAGCCGGTTCAACATTTGCATGAGACTACTTCAATAGGATCAACATCATCTTCAACAACAAATAATTCAAGAAAAAATATTCACAATCAAGATCACTACTTCAACATTTAAAGAGATGGATATTGGATTGAGGGGGAGCAAAAAGAATATGAAGATTCAAGGATAAAGTCAAGTGTTCAAGTCTTCTGCAAGAAATGCTCAATCAATATCATCTTATTCAAAGAATTTTCGTCAGCAACATTACGTGGTTGCAATTTACATTCAAGAACAAGTTCAGAGATAAAGATTTCATACAAGTGTTTAAAGATTCAAGTTGCAAATGAAGATCAAGATTCGAATAGCTTTTGAGAATGTTGATTTTGAGTCTTAAAGTCAAGTTGATACCTCCAAAGATAAAGAATGTGCTATAAGGTCGTCCTCAACTTTCACAAGGAATTCTTAGCGTTTTCAAGCTTCAAAGAATTGAGATCCAAATCTAGCCTATTATTACAAAGGGGGAGATTGTTGGAATTAGAGATAAATTTCATATTTGATGTAAAGATAGTTTATAGCTAGATTTATGATTGATGTCCTTACTTGTAAATAGTCTAGAGACTAAAAGTTTATTTATTATATATACTTAGCAACATCACTAAGTATATAATAAGGCCTAATGCCACCATTTGATGTAACTTCCACAAATCACCTCATTTGTATCATTATCAAATGAGAAAAGATAAAACACACACTTTCTCTCTAAACACACATACTAATTACACCTTGATTTACACACACTAATCCATCAATCATGATCCGATTCTCTAATAGGTTTTTAGTGGACGATTTTGAGGTTTTTTGTGGAGGGTTATGTGTGGGGTTTTGGTGACTGTGTTTAAGTATATGAACTGGTCATTTTCAAAGTGTTTATCAAAGTGTTTATCCTTCTCAAAAGTTGCAAGGTTAGTAACAATTTTTGAAAGTAAACCTACATCGATTGAATTTTTGACAATGTTCATGTGTGTTATTTTAATACACCACACTCTTGGGACCATTGTTTCACAAGTTTTTTACTTGACCACATTGGTACCAATTTTTTTGATTTTTTAAAAATCAATTTTTGTGAAAGGTTTTGTTTGAGTTATTAGTAGCCAAAGCAAATCTGGATTATTGAGATTAATCCACCTCCTTTGATACAACTTGTTGGTCCCACAATTTCGGTAAAAACAAGATTACGTTTAAGAAGATAAAACGCAAGTGTTACACAAGACCTAAAAGACAACTAATAACACCATTGGTACTTTTCAACGTTTATAATTATTATTAGAAATAAATCAAAGAATTAAGGGATAGTTGCAGAACACTATCCCGATTGAATGACTAATGAAACTCTCCTTTTAGTGAATCGTAAGCTTGCTAGCTTGGCTTATCATTTAAGAAGAGGATGACTCAATCCACATAATACATTTGTATTATATTTTGTTTGTTTAGAACCTCTACTTATCTCTTTTACAAACATATTCTTATATAGGTGGGAATACTAGAGTAACATGTGAGGGTTGTTGAGACGTGTCGTGCATCTAGTGAAGAAGTACATCTTAATGCTTCCATTCGTGGAAAGGAAACAACGATACTTTAGGAACAATGTTGACAAGTATTCTCACCTTTATACCAACTCCACGTACTCATTTGACTTTCTTGCATTTGCTTTCAGAAAGTTCCCGCTCATATTTCATGTTTAGTTTCAGGGATAGAGTATTTAGAGTCACTGAGACTTTTCCAAATCTCAGTGTCTCTGACGTTGTTTGTAGCTCATGTACTTTACTCAGTGATACCGCATCAACGAGTAAAGTATTTCTTCAGTTGGTATTCAACGTCCTTGAAACTTGTTCCTGATAGAGCTTTATACAACACTTTCTCACTTCTTATTAGGGGGCAATCTACTTACTAATTCTTTCAGTTAGTAACACGCTCACTTATGCTTTAGTGATTATTCATCAGTGAATAACATACTCGGTTTAGTGAGTAACTCGGTCTGTTTTATCTTTAAATATTATCAAAGACAATTAGCTCAAATTTTGACAGTATAAAATTCAACAACTACTAGATTATGAAAGACGTACACGAAGTTAAAAGTGTCTAAATACCATTAACATAACACTTATTATGAGTTATGACTACGTTTAGCAAATCACTTACTAAGGGGGTGTTTGTTTCGGCTTATATGTGGGCTTATGAGCTTATATGATTTGGCTTATAGATCATAAGCCTCAATTTTCCGGCTTATTTTGAGATTTGTGGGCTTATATAAGTTTATTACGATATGATAAGCTTATATAAGCGCATAAGTCTTAAAATAAGCCAGAAAATTAAGGCTTATAAAATATAAGAAGAAATCAAATAAGCTCATATGCCCGCATATAAGCCGAAACAAACACCCCCTAAATTATTTGATAATTAGTGTTTGGATTAGTTAACTTTTTAAAACCACCGAATGACACGAGTACGTGGCACATTTTGAGCGGTAAAAGCCCAACAAAACATGTCTGAAACCAAACAAACAACCCCAATCCACACTTTGGCAACTCTTCAACTCATCATCAGCAATGAGTTGTTGCATCAACAAACCCTTCCCTCCAACTTCCATTGCAACTGCTGCTGTAACTACTTCATCTCTTCTTATATCCAACATCACATGTAATTCCTTAAGAACAAAAAGAAGAAGAGGGTCAGTTGGGTATAAAACCCATCTTGTGAATTGGGTTTGTAACAATGGAGTTGGTTTAAATAAGAAAAAAACAAGTGGGTTTGTCGCGTATGCCGGTTTCTTAGAACTCCCACTTCTTCCTTTTCCTTCTGATCAGGTACTTAGTTTACAATTCGCATACTTTTGTGGGTGTTTGGGATTTCTTATTTGAGTGCCTCATTTACTCTAAAATAAGCTTATACAAGCACTTTAAGATATCGGCAAATCGCACAAAAAGGTATGAGTCCATTGAATTTTAGGTACTTAATATAAGGTATCCAAGTAATGGTTAATTAAGGTGATACATCGTTGTAGTTGAGCATTTAAAAGTCATTTCAGCTAAAATTATAACCCGTGATATCTTTCAAAAAGTAGAAAAGACCTTACATTGTACCCAAAAAAACAAAAAACTTCCATACCTTAAATTGACAAAAAAGAAGTTAAAGTACCTAAAACTCAAATTTACCTAAAGTGTGATACATTTTCGTGCGATTTGCCCTTATTATAACCCCAAGTTGTTTCAATGAGTAGTTTTGAGGATGTTTAGGATTACTCATCTGATTATTTTACGCTAAAATGATAAGTTGTGAAGGATCAAGTTAGTAGTTGCATATTCCAAACTACTTATTTAAGTATTACAAAAACCATAAGCAGTCTCAGACATCCCCTTGGAAGTAGTGGCACCAAAACTGATATAGGTTATGATACTATTGTTAAGCAGTATTTTTACATGTAAATCTTTAACAAGCCTGTACACCATACAAACATATACGAATTAATCATCACAATGCACTAATACTAACGTACACTTCAAAGTTGAATTGAATGAAGTATAAAATCCTAAAATTTAGCTAGCTTTCAGTTAACATTGCATGATTCATCACTTCTATTACTTTGATTAAAACCTAAGAAGTGTTGTTTACGCAGTCCGTTTTTTCGCAATACTCACATAGCTAACTTCTGCTGAAATAGTAGAGCATACGGGTTGCTAACTATTTAGATCATGTATAACTTCAGACTATCCACCCTCAAAACAAAAACAAAAAAAAAACTAAAAAACTTTCACTCAGTTTTGTTTCCTTGAAGATGGGTCTCCAAATTGTTTCACGCAGTTTGTTTGTCTCATCTTTGCCCCATTTGTAAGTGGAGAAACATGATTCTATACTATAGCTATGAATTGAAATCTTGACGTAGAATTGTAGCATCCTTCACTGGTGATTAAATAGCATTCAGAGTCCAAGATAGTTTAGGAGCTATAGTTATGCCTTAAAATGTTTAAATTGGCCTACTATGCAATAGATAAGGTCATGCTTTGCTGGGAGATTCGTTACAGTGCTGGTCCTTCAATTCTATTAGAAGTGGCAAATGGAAGATTCAAAAGGGGTCGGGTTGTCCGGTTGACCCTAAACACTTCGTCCAAGCTTTAATTTAATTATCACTTGGTGTGTCCACTATGATTACAAAATCTATATGATATCAATAGTAAACTAGTTTGTTACGTTATACTTTATAAGGATGTATGCACAAAGTACACTTTGGGTGACTTTCAACCTGTTTGACAAGTTTATATATTCTACCTATCTGACCTGTTGGAGATAAACTCTAACCTAAACAATCATTTTATAAGTAAATGGGTTGACATTGACACCTTAAACTGCCACCTATGAAAGATAGTTATAATGTTGCAACATGTAGCATTATACTTATAATAAGAGATCAAGTCATTTACATTGAGAATCCGAATTACCGCTTTGTCATATATGATGTCAAAATGTCAAATCGATATGAAGTCCTATTTACTTCTAGTAACAAATATCATTGGTGACTATTTGTGTAACTAAATACGTAGACGTTTTCTAATGTATTGCAGGTGCTTGTTCCGTCTGAGACTAAAACACTTCACCTGTTTGAAGCAAGATATCTCAAGTTGTTGGATGAGGTATTTAAGAGGTCTTCAGATTTCCAGTTTTCAGTCTAAACAAATTCGGCGTCTCATCATATCTCAAATAATCAGTTTTTGGTAACAAAACTGATTATGATAGTGTAAATAAAACTACCTAATTTAAGAGACTCTTTCTTCGCCTATTTGAGACACTTTCTTCTCATTACTCTTTTTCAAAACACACGTTTAAACACCGCCCTTTATCTTTTACAATATATTGCTCTAGTCACATCTTGATGGCCTCTTACTTGTAAACATGGCTGATATTAATCTTTTTGTCATCGCAGTGTTTATTCAAAAAGAAAAAACTTTTTGTGCATTTTGTGTTAGATCCCATTGTCGTGAGTTCCACATCCACAGAAACGTTTGGTTGTTATAGATAAGGTAAGCTTCCAGTAGTTGATTATTATTTTCTTCTTCGTAAGTTTTAGCTCGTTTTCTTTATCCTTATCTTTTCAGTTAAACTCATTGTCGTCTCAGTGTTGTGACAGGTTGAACAATTAGACGTCGGAGCCTTAGTCACTATTAGAGGCATTGGTCGTGTCACGCTAGTTAAATTTGCAAAGGTAGTGAAGTAACATACTTCTAGTTGTACTTTGTATCTAATGTAGCTTATATGAGTAGTGGTGGCAATTTCAACTTAGGAGTGATGAATGGGTCGGTTTGGGCTGTTTTTGATCTCTAAGGGGTCAAATTATAAATGATAAAAGCGTGATTTTCTTAATGCGTAACGAACAAAACGGCAACTTTGTATTCTACTAAAACTATGTGTTTTTAACGGCTCTACTAAAACTACTGATATTAATCATTATCTAAAGATTATCACCTATTCTATAAAAAAACTGCAATTAGTCCTTATCTGACATAACTTTAAAGATAACAACTGACTATAATTACTCATTAGTAACTATGTAAGCTCAGAAAAGGGGAACATGTCAAATAGATCACTAGGTGAAAGTCTTCCAAAGTCTACTTTTTGTGCATACAACCAATGAAATCGTTTTTATTTGGAAGATATAGATTACTATTGTCATAGTATTGTTTTTGTAATCATTACAGAAACATTAGTTGTTTAGTGTATCTTATACATACAAACAAAATGACCCGTTTCAACCCGAACCATATTGACCCATTACGCAAACCACTAGATTTACTTATCTTAGAAAGGGGTATCCCTACTTTTTGTGATTCTGCAGTCAGAGCCTTTCTTGGAGGGGGTAGTATTACCATTGCAGGATAATGTTCCACATAATGAAATGAATAACCTCAAAGGATTCTTGAACTCAAAGAAGCTCTTAATGGTTTGAATAGCTTGGAAATAAAACTGAAGGTATGTGTGAGTGGTGTCATGCGCATATGCACCTAGCAAAGTAGCAAAGATCTTGTCAATTTGCTGTAGTGACTTCCATTTTGCATGTCAAAACTGTGAACTTAATTTTGCTTATGGTAATGATTAGGCTGGGAAAGATGAACCGTTGCAGACCCAAACAACAAACTCGTTAGAATGGGCTTTAAAAGAACCTTCTTTAGATTGTGAAGAATCTTTCATTCCATCTTTTGCTGAGCGTGTGTCCTTTGCTGCACTTCAGAATATGTCGGGTAACTAGTCGTGTGGTCCATTACTCCGTTTACATTATAGTACTGTAGGTTGCTATTTGACTTATTTATATAAATTCGATTTGGGTTGTGTTTGTTTCTAAGAAGTTATACTAAAAAGGGACCAAGATGTTGCATTTCTATATGCACATTATAACATTTATTTATTTTTATAATTATAATTGACATTCCCTTTTGACCCTTACTATGTGTGATAAACTTTGCCCCCCTTGCTTTTCCTTTGAAATTATAAACTTTAGCTCTTAATTATTTTGCAAATTGTTACATTTCCGTATCTTTAAACTTACTAATTGCTTACAGTTTTAAAAATACGTGGATATAATGTACGAGTGAATGTTGTTATGACAGGATCTACACAATCAGAAATGTTGAAGTTGCAGGAAGAAAAACTGAAAGCAATGGATATGAAAGAAACGGAAGAACGGCTTGAGTTTTCTTTGAGTTTTGTCAAAAACAGAGTCTCCATGACTGCTGCCAAGCTTGCTATTCAGTCCTTGAACATGAAATAGATTTTATTGTATATTTTTACGGTTTTTATTCTTTTTCTATAATAACCTAGATATGGTTATTTGTATAAGTTTATTCTTATTAACTACCTAATCCATGGATCTCCTTTTTTGATTATATTTGCTGCGTAAGAGCAAAGGTGTGGTGATTGTGCTTTTTCGCCATTCATTATTGCATTCCGCCACTTTGTAGCCATGACACCACAACCACTCGCCAATTCACTTGTCAATTCCATTTAGCCACATAACCAACACAGGTGATGACAAAATCTTGTGTCCTTTTTCCTTTTTTATTATTTTTTAAATTTGTGTTTAGAGTGTAGATTTGTGGGTAAGTGGGACCCCAAATGGATTGAGTTGGGTGTAAGTTAAGAGAGAGAGTAATTTTGTAGATGTTGTTGTTGAAATGACGAGACATTGAATGACACTGGTATGGGGTCCAAATGCATAGGCTTTTAAAGCCAATGAACCTGATGTCTATATAACTGTTGGTAACTTGGAGGATGTTATTTCCACAATCTAAACATTCATTCTAATTACGCACTCATTCTTTTATCTAGAGTTTTACATGTTAACAGTATGTGCTTTAGTGTTTGTATCACGATTTGTAAACGTTCATATCTTTGTAAACTTTCGGTTCAAGTAGTTACAAACTTACAAAGCTGAGCAAATTTGGTTGGTGTTTTTTTTATATGTTAAAGGGATGAGCACGGTACTAGATTTGATACCCGTACCGAATTGGTGGTACCGTTTTTATTTCCCGAGCATGAAAGGGGTGTACCGGTGCCGTACCGAACGGGATACCGGTACCGGTACTTGGTACCGGGAAATAGGTACCTATCCGGTTCTTCTCGTTTTTTGTAGACCCAACAAAAATTTCTAGATTTCATGTTAGTAACTTTATGTGACGGAAAAAAAAACATGACAAAATGTGCATTTTCGAGTTATTTCGAACCACAACGTGTCAACAAACGCAACAACAATGTATCTTTAAGATAATCGTAACTTACAAACGTTTCAAAACTTACAAAATTCCAACAAAATCATATGAAATCGTTCAAAATAAACAAACTGAACCGTTTTCAACAAGCAAGTACGAGGATTCGGGTCAAAATGCTACACTACTTGGTTATGTTGCTTGTTCCATGAATGGAAAGTACGCATATCTTTATTATGTGTTGTACCACATCATCTTTGTGTCATGCATCATGAGGCCAAAATTCTCCCACCAGATATTTATTTTGTACTATTCCTCTCCAAATATCTTCCAATCATCTGTCACACACTACTACACTCGCTAGGAGGAACCAGAGCCAAAGATGGGACTAACTTCTGCCATTTTCATGGCGTCGGCAGTAGCAACAAGCTCCAATTTTGTTCTCAAGCCTCAACTTGCAGCCTTGTCTTCACACCTACATATCTCGGTAAGTCTTCAAATTCTCATCTCTTTTCGTAAACATGATTAATGTGATTATAAGAACGCAAATTGAATAAAACAGTAGCGTTACACTTTTGCTTTTATATTGGTCACTGACTTATTGTACTTACTTTTTTGTTCAGGTTTGTTCGTAGTCACAAAATAAGTGTTCACAAAAAAAAAAAGAAAAAAAAAACACGGTTTAGGAATTTATAATTATTTGATCATAGAAAAATTACCTGTGAATTTTATCCTTCTGAAATTAGCGCAATTATAGAAGTTTACAATTATATAGTTTTCTGATGAAGGTAACATAATAATTATATTGGAACTTGGAAGTAGTATCTTTTATGTTCCATTTGTCAATAAACTTATGCATCTGTGTTTCTTTATAAAGTGTTCCGGTCTTGTGTTAGTTTGTTCACTTAATCACATGAGGAACAAAGCATATGTTTTTAAAAAACCAAAATGGAACAAAAGTAAGTTACAATTATATTTCTAAGTAATCATAATGACCAAGATGGACCATAGATAAATTACATTGCTATTTTGTGTAATTGTGCAGTAAATTTGCATTAAAGTTCCATGTTAATTTGAATTTTGACGGTAAAGCTTCAGTTATTATCCAGAAAATCTGCAATCTGAGTTTCAATCGTTGTCTGAGACCATCCCTTCGGAGAGAAGGATGTCGCAGGTTGTGTTGTAGCCAAGTGCAAATCCAAGACGACACTGATGAGGAGGCATGTGAGTTGGTGAATGGAGTTGAGCTTTCAATAGGTGAAGGATCTGATAGTGTTGCTGCTTATCTTCTCACTGCAGTAAAGAACAACAATGGTATTGGTATATTGCTATTGTCGGATATTTTTGGCTTTGAAGACTCTTCCACCAGAGATTTTGCTTACCGTATCGCCTGCAATGGATACAAGTATGTTGATTATCTTCTGAATTGTCAAATTGGTAGTATAAAAGGCTTTTACAGGTCATATTGGTAAATTTTAGCGTCCAGATGCAAAATGGGCGGGCAGGCAGATTGGACAAGGGGTGGACAGTTCATGCCAGAACTTGTTAATTTGAAGACATGTCAAAACGGAGCAAGTTGGTACTAAATAAACTTTTAGTACTAACTCTGACTACTTACTATATTACTGATATACTAATCTAATTTGCTTATAATTATTTATACACACTCTGGATCAAACGGGTCTTTTTTTTGCCGATTCAGTTGATCTGTTTCATTTTCTACCTCTAATCATAGGCCATATTTGCAACCATCAGAATTAACTTCATTGTGCTAACAACCTTATGTCACAGCGTTTTATTACCCGACCTATTCAAAGGAGACCCATGGCAAAAAGACCGCCCTATGTCCTCATTTGATCCATGGCTAGCTACTCACACCCAAACCGCTAAAAAGAGCATCACAGCATCCATCAAATGGATGGTAGATGAATTCATAGCTGCAGGATCCTCAAAGAAGTTTGGGATCGTCGGCTTCTGCTTTGGTGGCGGAAAAGTAGTTGATGTCCTATCTGAGGACCACAATGACTATTTTGCCCTTGGAGTATCGTTTTACGGCACAAGAATCCAACCATCTGTTGCTGCCAAGATTAAGGTCCCAGTTTTGTATATTACGGGTGATCAGGACCCGTTATGTTCTGTTCAGGTTTTGGAAGATATCAAGGGGGATAACGTTGGAGGCTCGAGGGTGGTCGTCTTTAAAGGAAGAGGTCATGGTTTTGTTCATAGACCTGCATCGGCTGAAGATGATCAAGATGCAGAGGAAGCTTTTACGATCATGAGAAATTGGTTGCATAATGGGTTGGTTGTAGAGAAGTAATAGTTTGTCTGTGTGGTTATATATTTTTGGTGTATATGTCTTTGTAGATTTCTATTTCCAGTCTCGTCTTGATATCCTTGAATGATAGTTTGGAATGAATGAGAACATTGATTGTCTAGTTTCGAGAACATGAGTGACCAAGTTCAGATAAGAGGATGACAGGAAAAACAATCTAATAGAGACGATGAATCGTCTTGATGTTACTTAAGTTGAATACCCATTCAAAAGTCCTGCCTTTTGTTGTAAACATAAGATTATAAATATACCCATTCAAAATTTCACGAATTCTATTCGAGGTTTTGGATCATCTCTTTGAATGGTAACCATCACACGCAATGTCTTGGCACTTGTATAGTCAAAACCCCATAACACAAATAAGGTGATGGCACCTAAATATATTTGATTATACATCATTGGTATGTTAAACTAACAAAAGGGTATTGCCACAATTATTATTCTTGCAATTCATACAAGTTAAAATCAAAAGCCATTTTGTTCGATTCTCAAAACATCAACAATCTTCACTATTAGACTTCCACAATAGGCTTCACCCTCATTCCTGAAAATTCGGCAAATATTTAGTAAAACTGCTTACGGAAATTGATGATGCGTGTTTTATCTGTGTTACACCTATCAGCATGTTGTGTGTGTGTGTGTCGAACTTATTTCATAAGTAATATAGAATACACATTGACACGACACAAGCCACAAAAGAAATTAGCAGCAGCAACTATGTTATGAGCGTAATCTATTGTTGAATTGAATTGATGATACCCACCTTAGCAACTGGTGTGTCGAATTTCTGAGAGCATTCTGAGTATGCAGATCCAATACCAATTCCTGCACCAAAAGCAACTGATGCCCAACGTGTAACAGGGGAACCTAGCAATACACGTTAAAACCATTTTGTTTGTTAAATACTTCATATTTAAAGGAATGCAATCCGCATGACTGTGGGCTGCCATAACCAAAGTATGATGTATCAAAACTTCATGTAACATAACATGAGGTCATGTCACTATTGAAACAACATGATAAACACTTGTAAGATACAATGCAGCAAGTGATGACTTGATAATGATTGAGGTGGCACTTGAACGTTACCTTAGGTTTTAGAGGTGATGTGATATCCTAGCACTTGGACAAATAATATCATTAACTAGCATAAAAGGATGTCGTGATTATTGAACGTATATGCGTGTTTACAATTGTTTACAGACATTTGTGGATAAGAAAACTTGAAGTGAATCTGATTGCTTAGTATAATCAACTAAAAATGAATATTTGATATGTGACAGCTACGACTTATAATAATATGTTCGTAAGCTTAGGGGTTGTCTCATTTATTTGCTTACACGAGGTTGCTCAATTAGCCACCCAGGATCCAAGAACTCCCTACATCTTTAAATCACACTACCTAACCCTTGAAAACACTCTACACCAATTCTGAACACACAGACATGGTCGTTTCCAATTCACGCTACTGCCATAGATGATTCAGTCTATACACATATCAGCTTATGACTCTAGCTCACCACGTACATGGTCGTTTCCAGTTTACGCTACTGCAATAGATAATTCAGTCTAAAGTCTAAACACATATCAGCTTATGATTCTCACTCACGACGTACCAAATTTTCAATAGATAGATTGTAATGAAGGAGAGGAAACGCCATCAGTATTTAGTCATCTTGAGTAAGGCACAAATTACTCCCATTTAACTCGATCTTCGATTCTCATATTGGATAATAGTCCATAAAGAAATTTCTTGAGCTCTGGTAATCGATTTGAGGAAAGCCCTCGCTTGAAGCCAGCGCTCCAAGCCAGCTACACCAACGTCCGGACCGGTTATCCTCCAATATATCCAATTGCCAACAAATATTGAAGACCACACCATCTAATAGATAATTGATGTGGTCGATGCAGGTAGTCCTAGAGGTGCTTCGATTGAAAGGGGCCATGTATGTTTGTGTTTAAAGTAGAGAGTCTACCGCAATGAGATATATTTGAAAGCGGGCCAAATGCTTCAATATTTTAGAGTTTATTCATCAACCTAGAGTTCTTATTACAATCTACAATTGGTTCTCCCCTTTTTCCAAATTACATCACCGTCAGACACCCCACTCCAAACACATACGAACATGACATAATTCACTTCAAATTCAAAGACGCTCCAATCTGAACAATTGAACAAAAGCACCTAACTTACTAAGGGTCTAACATATGAGGGCGCTCATCATTTGCTACCGGGCGATGTTTTGGAAGTCAATCAATGGAGATACTAGTGCATATAGCTTAGAACACATACTTTAGGTGAAGGCTTTCCTTTAGCTTATAGTAAGAGTACAAGAAATTCTTCATGAACTATTATCAAGTATCGCACTCGAAGATGGAATTAAATGGAGCTATACATGCTAACGTGCCTCAAGCCCTCAACAAATAATGATAAATGTTGCTAACCTTTCTTCTACTTTGTTACCGTGTACATACTAAAAGTTGGTACATGGATATCAGTCTTAAGCTCATATGTGTTCTAAAGCGTGTTCATTATTGTTCCTCGGCTCCCTTTCTACTTTAGGACCTTAAAGTATGTTCAATAGTTGTTTCAAGATTGCTAAGCTTCGCATCACGATATCTTTAGTCATTACTACATTCACTACACAGTTTACTTGAAGACCGAGTAAAATCAAGTAACTTGTAAAAAGTTCGTAGTAGTAAAAATCAAACATCTCACTGATTCCCCCATTCGCCAAATCTTGGATATAGAATGTTTAGCCGTATTGTCATGATAAATCATCTATTTTCCGACATCGCTAATCTATACCCTAAATCCGATTCCTTCTAGTGAAAAATAATCTCTAAAACTTTGAAGATGCTAGAAAATGTGACAACTAAAGCCTACTTCAGTTGTGCCTTATGGTTAAGCTATCGTTTCCATAAGCAACGCCAGAACTCCTTATTCAAGGTGTGTTTATCTAAGCTTATTTTTTGGGCTTAGACTTGTGCTCAATATGTAGCTTATAGCTTATAAGGAATAAGCTCATAAGTTAAGGTTTGGTGTTTGGATTAGCTTGTGATAAAAAGGTGTAAAAAAAGGCATATAAAATTATAGCAGCCCGTAAGCCACAAGAAAATACGCTTATCAAACACCTCTTATCCAAACACTTCAATGGGCTTATTTCGCCTAGATACGCTAATAAACCCCATAAAAAAGCTAAATCAAACACCCCCTTAGAATTGCTTCTTTCACGCACAACTAAGGAAATGATCATAACCAATTTGCTCCTATAACACTCAAAAGTCAAAACTAATCTTCTATAACATAGCGCGCTTCCTAACATCTTTCAATTTGACAAAAACATACCTTAAATCTGATTTGTATCAAATTAAAAAATATAAAAGTAACAATGTCCCACATAAATCAGTTAAAAAAATGTTAAAAAATAATTATAATAGTACAGAATACAAATACATATGTAATATGAATTTTAAAAGACGCAATTCAAAAAGGTGACCGGTGGGGAATCATAAATAGAACGTGGGTAATACTCAAATGCTGATACAAAGCAAGGAACTCACTGATTCAAATAGAAAGATTTTAAGTGAAAACATGAAAGGTCGGTGCATTTATCACTTCTGTAAGCAATAAGATTACTCGCCATTTAACTATACTTCAAGTCCTCATTTGTCGGAAATAAGTCCATAAAAAAAAATTCTCACTCAGATTATAGACTTGAGCAAAGCCCTCGCTTGAGGCAAATAGCTGCACCAACGCCTCAACTGGTTGTCCTTCAAAATATCCAATTACCAAACAAATATTGACGACCACATCATCCGGTAGATAATCAATGCGATCGATTTAGTGGTGCTTTAACTAAAAAGGGCCATCCATGTTTGTGTTTAAAGTGAGTGCCTCCCAAGATGAGATATTTTACAATCTACAAATGGTAATCCCCCTTTTCCGAGTTACATCAGCGTCACATACACTCCACTCCAAACACACACAAACATGACCTAATTCACCTCACATTCGCAGACCGCTGACAGGCTCCACTCAAACCACAAAGCAACGACATAACGTAATATCTATAATAATGATTCAGTTGCCCATAGAATTTGGGCACCGCTCAAGTTTGATGTCAATCTATAGATAACACAAGTACAGAACTAGCCAAGTAACACAGACTTTTATGTAAAGCTTTGCTTATAGTTCAAGGCGTAGCCAAATGTTATAATGTCGGGGACACAGTATAAAATTTGGGGCACATTTGATAATTTTTAGAAACTACACTACAAAGGGGCAAATTACAAAAATAGGCAGATATTTTAGAAATTTTACACTACAATTTTTTTCGCTGGGGGGCACATGCCCCACTCCTGTCTCCACCACTACCACTGCTTTAGTTTATATTCGGAGTGCAAAAGTTTTCTACATCGACTTATATCAAGTATTTGCGCCTCAACAAAAGATGTAAAAATGACATTGACCTTTCTTGTCTTCCTTACAATCTATTTATTAAGCTCATATTAGGGGTTGTTTGTTTCGGCTTATGGCTTATGGGTTTGGGCTTTTCATAAGCTCACTTTTCTTGTTTTAATTTTGAAACTTTTCGGTTTATATAAGTCAAGTACCCTCACATTCTATCAAAACAAATAACATATCAAATATTACAAGTTAACAAAAATTGAAATAAAATGAAGATGGGAGCTTACGAAAGAAGAGAAGGCCGGTGAAGGCACCTGCGGCGGAGGTGTAAACGAAGCGACGAACACTTAAATCCAAACAGGCGTCCCACTTTGCATTCAGATCGTATTCAGGCTTCAACACTTTGTTCTCTTCACTCATTTTTTTGAGATCTTTATTTAATAAGATCTTCGTTTTAATCTAATAGAAAAAAAAAATCAGTGATTTGATGATGATTTAGGGTTTTCACGATGGAAATGTGAGAGGATGAAATGTTTTGCACATCGGGAATCAATGGCATTATATTAGTATTAATGACTTTGACATTATGTTTTATTAAATTACATATATAATTTTTTTTCTGTTTTATAAGTTGTATTATAGAGTATTATCGAAATATATGAAGATAATATATTGATTAAATCTTTTATATATCTTTTACTTAGTAAAAGAAAACGTGGGTATTCGTATTTCAAGAAAATCAAATTATACTTAATTTAGAGATTTTTTAAGTTATGATTTTTAAATATTTTTTTAGGTTTTAAAATATATTTTAAGTTAATTATTTCCTAATTTGTGATACATCTTTTAAAAAAACGTTTTAATGATGACAAATTAAAAATAGATCAAAAAACATATGGGCTAAATTGCTATTTTCCCAAACTTAAAATTACAAATGTAACTCTATTACAAAACA
>BQNB010008748.1:0-11245 GCA_026074375.1 Tanacetum coccineum
TGGATGACATGACGATGTGGGTGCTCTAATGAGTATGCAACGAGTGTTTAAAACTCGTCTTCGGAGACGTGGAGTAAAACTATCAGGGAAGATCGACATAGAGTTCAAGATAGTTAATGAGTACTCGGTTAGAGTAAATAAGATAAAGGTCTGAACGAGTCAACATAGCAATTATCATATCAATCCTCCTATTACAAGTCCCGCCCATACAAGACTTGTAATACTTAGATTCATACATAATCCCATGTAAACAGAACTGTGACGGGTTTTGTTAACATAGCAATTATCATATCAATCCTCATATTACAAGTCCCGCCCATACAAGACTTGTAATACTTAGATTCATACATAATTCCATGTAAACAAAATTATGACGGTTTTTGTGTAATACGATATTGTATAAGGTTATGAAAAAATATTTTTAGAGACCATTGTTTAACTTACAATGTCTAAGAACGAAGTGAGACATTTGTGCAACTCACAATGTCTAAGAAGTAAAATAAGACCATTGTGTAGCTCACAATGTCTTAAGAAATGTTTTGGTATTTATATAAATAACTCTTATATAAATAAATGTATGATATATGCAAAGGGATGAAAACATATATATTATATATATGCATGTCATGTAAGCACTTAATGTAACAAGTAATGTAAGCAAGTAAGCAAGTAGTGTGTATGCACTTTGAAAATATTTGATGTGATGTAATGTTTGTGAAAACGGTTATAGTCTAGGTAACATGTACAACCTAGTTCTCTATAGCCAGTGCTCTGATACCAATCTGTAACACCTCTAAAATTGGGTCGCAATGGAATAAGAGTTCGGGGGCGTTACTTTATAATACAACAGCGTAAGATACAAGAGAACAACCTCTAAATGTGTCGTTTGAAAAGTATCTCGTTGATTTTCTTGAAATTGATATAACATTTATCCTATAATTGCATCACAGTGAAAAGCTTGAAAGCAATACAACAAGATTAGATCATTTGTATGTAAGTAGAAACCCATGAATGAAATCTTGTCAATTTAGACTCCAGCGCACATCAAGTTAGCCAAGCATCTAATTCACCTGAGAAAAACACGCTTAAAAGGGTCAACATAAAGTTGGTGAGTTCATAGGTTTTTATAAGTACAAATGTTAGATCTAAGATTTGTAAAGTGTGTATGACTATTTTAATCTTTATAATAGCCACAAAATTATACGTATGAAAGTTGGACCGTAATTGTTCAAAGCATGTATGATATTTGTAAATATCGCCGAAATGATTCAAGTTTGTGTTGCCACTTTATTCAAGGCACAGTAAATGTTCAAGTATGTAAAAGGAATGATTTCGATTACTATAAGTTTATGAAACCGTTGTGCTAATAGACATGTGCTCATATTGGTTTCCCCTTCCTGGAACACCCGAGCAGTGACTTGATAGACATGTACTCATACTAGGTACCCCTTTCCGGAACACCCGAGCAGTGACTTGATGGACATGTACTCATACCGGGTACCTTTTCCCGAAACACCCGAGCAGTGACTTAATGGACATGTACTCATACCAGGTGCCCCTTCCCGGAACACCCGAGTAGTGACTTAATGGCATGTGCTCATACCAACTTGTAGTTAACAGTTCAACCCGCTTAAGCTAATCCGTAATCATTTGAGTGAAAGTCAAATATGTGTTTGCATCCAAAAATGAAATAAAGTATTGTATTTCATCGTGAGATATGTAAATAAGTATGTAAATCAATTTGTAACGAGCTTTAAATAAACGTGTAACAAGTTTGCAATCAATCATGTAAGTGAGTTTGTAAACGAACATATAAACAAACATGTAAACGAGATTGAATCAACCATGTCAATGAATTTGTAAACAAGCATGTTCTCACCCCAAAAATATATGTAAAACAAGTAAAACATAAGACTATAAACTCACATTGCTAGTAGATGGAATGAAGTACTCAAATAGTCAAGCAACTACTCTTAGCCAATCTCGATATAACAAAGTCCAAACTTATGTTCCACTCACATGATCTACAATAATTGATCAACTATTACCATTAATATAACAAGTAGACTAATTATTAGTTTAGTATTATAGTTTAAATTTTTTATCCAATTGTTTATACCTATTTTAAATATATAGTATATCATAAATGTTAATGGTGTATTATTTATAATATGATATCCATATTAGAATATACTTTAAGATGATTAGATTGATCATAATATTTAAGACGTACCTCTTAAAAACATAATTATGTTAATGAAAAAATAACTAGACTATGATTTCGGATAAATTGTATAAGAGTGGCAAGGGCCAAGAGTGTAACTTTAAAATTTTACTATATTTATTTGTAAATAGCTTAATAAATCAGGGACTACATGTGTAAATTAGAATTTAACTTCATCAACATCACGTGTGAATATTTCTTGCCTACCAGATACATTTATTGGCATATTTCTTTTGGTTTTCATGTATTTAGATATTTAGTTCCTTTCAATATGCACTGATCATACGCCATCTATCATATATGTGCCTCTATGCACATATTCTTTTGCAAAACCTTAGTTGGTTATTTTATAAAATCATTTAAAGTCCATAAATTAAAATGGATAACAATCATTTGAAATGAGTAAATTATAATCTTCATGATTTCATCTTTCACTAAATATGATTCTCTGTTAGTGTTGATTTTCAAATATAGCTAAATTGGCACACGATTTGTCAATGAAAAACCAATTTGTTATAATTATAAATAACATATGATCATTATCATGGCTTAATAAATACCTACATCAAAACGGAATAGATAGGAACCGACGCAAGTATGAACACTAACTCGAACACTAGCAATGACTGTTGTGAACCCATAATTTTGACGTGAACTCAAACCGAAACCCAGACCGACGTGATGTTCTACAACCTTGAATGATCATCGTGAACCCCAATAAAAAAACTTTGCATGCTCACGACCACGAGTATGAACACAACATGAAAAACACGAACATAAACACTACCTTACGATCTAACCTTAATAAGAATTAAAAGCCCACATCGAACCGCGCATGTACTCACACTGAGATTGATTATCAAAATCTCCATGCATTCTCATCAATTGATTATAGGTCTTGGTTCTCAAGAGGATGCAGAAGAACGATCGATAACCTGTACGCTTGGTTGGAAAATTTGATTCATTAGTCATGACTGCCATTATTGCGTGATCTTCATTATTATAAGGTTTTTATTTGATAGTTTTGAGTGAAAAATAATAAACTATGATAGAGGGCCGGGGCGGAGCCAAAGAGGGGGCACGAGGGGCAGGTGACCCCCCACCGGAAAATTTTGTAGTATAAAGTTTCTAAAATTTTAAAGAAATTTGTTTATGTGCCCCCTAAAAATTATTTGTCTTATGTAATTGAATAGGAAAAGGAGTGTTTTAAGATGCAAAACATATTCTGTGTGTTGCAAATGAAGTCATTTAAAACTTGAATCGAAGTGGTGAACAAGATAAAGTAGGTGGAGAAGGTGAAGATGAAAGACAAAGGGGTTGTTTTGCAGTTTAGTCACGTGGGGAAAGGTGACAACTATGTACTTTTTTTCTTAAAACTTTTAATTTACCTATTTTATCTTTTAGATTTTTATTTTTTCAAACTTATTTTGTGTTTTTAATTTTTGTGTTATTACTTTTAACAAGCATTTTATGATTTAGAATACCAATGACACACAAAATTTTTGTGTATATTTGGTTTGAAAAAAAAAAAATTTTTTGTCCCCTCTCAATATTTATTCTGGCTCCGCCCCTGATGGAGGGAGATATAAAATGCTTATGGACGTGATTGTAGGCATGATTTTCGGACGTGATTGTAGGCGTGATTTTCGGATGTGATTGTTGACTCATTCGATTAAGTATTATAGTGGTTTCTCTTTTATAGAAATGAAATGATCAAAATCAATGTAATGATCAAAAGTAAAAGAATACTAATATTGTGGTGGGGTTTTTGTCGGCAAGGAAGAGAGGGAAAACAAATGTGTTTATTTTGTGTAAGATTTAGAATAGGTAGGTAGTTTTAGGGCCAATGGGAATAGACGTAAAAGATTACAAGAGTTTAGGCGTAACCACGAAGTGAAAACGTATATGATAAAAAAATAAAATTACAAAATATGGGATACTTATCTGAAATAATAAAAATACGTAGAGCACGTAGACTATTATTTAGTCTAAAGTCAGGTTCACGTTTTAATAAACGTTATTGAATAAAATGTCAAATAATTTATTAGATATTTTTATCAAATAAATTCTGATAATTAAATATAAATTTATTTATTATCGTGTCGGTACGCGTTGTGTGCGGTTTTCATAATTTGCGAGATATCTTCTCGTTTTCAAGTCAAATAAATTTGAAAAAATGAGAAATATGTAGTAATAAATATGATTTATTATTAAAATAAGTTCTGAAAAATTACCGGTTACGCGGTAATCGTTTTGATGCGACAATAAAAGGCCAAAAGTCAAAAAGTCAAGTCGGACCCAAAAAGTCAAAGGTTAAAATAGTCATTTAAAGTTCTGAAAATTGCCGATTGTTACAATTATCCCGCTTCAGCTCTCGGATCCTCTCTGACATATCAGCACTCTGCTGTCCTGTTGCTACGATCCTGTGTCCCTGATCCCTCTGGACACTCTCAATAACCTGAACACGACGAACTAGAATCTCCTCAGTATGATCATGAAACCTCTGAACTAAATCTCCCAATGTCTCATACACGACCTCTATAGCTCCCTCCTAAGCAGGCTTAGGAATATCCTTAGCTACCACTGAGTGAGTAACTCTATCCACTCTAACCTCAACTGGGCCTCTCATACTCGTCTCAATATCCTCTCGATCAATAGCCTTAACTAACACCCTAGCATCAATCCCTCTATCTCTAAGAGAATCCGCATAAGCGATACACTCGTCAATCTCTGCCTGAATCTCAGGGTCAATATCAATCCCATCACTCCTCACAACATCAGCATCCATCTCTAAATCAGTCCCTCTATGCCTAGATGACTCAGAACTCTCATCCTCAAAGTCAACTCCCAATCCAGCCTCTCTTCAACAAATGCTTATTTTTATTTTCAATGACCAAAGTTTATAAAACTTTACCACACTTATACAAATGGGACGCCCCATATATCAAGAAATAAGCAAGACTTGTCAAGTTACAAGTATACCTTTTATATAACAAGACTACACTTTACAGATAACTAATACTTTCAACATTGCAAGTAATACTCTCATATTTACCAAGATAATATCTAGCCAACACTCTCCTTAAAATCATGGGATGATCTTAACCTAAGGAGACATAAGAACACATAAGGACATGTACATCTTTAGAGTTAGTAAAGACTAACTCATGACTAGTGGTTTTGACCACTAGTCATCCTGTGGTTCCCTCTTCTATGTTCCAACGACCAAACAACCCCCACCCCCCCAACCCCCACCCCCCCCCCAATTTGAAAGTCTTGGTCTTTGATTTGCATCTTTGACTACCCTTTTACATATATATTACATGCATACAAGAGATAAGAACACACAACTCATAACACTTAGCAAAAATCAAACTCCATTCTCCCTTTTTCCTCTTTGAAGGCCACGGCAAAAAACACCCCTTTTATATAATTCATAGCTTGATTTTCCAAGACCATACACACATACCTACATCATATCTAAGATGTCTTAAGTTGTTTGCAAAGGTTGGTTAAAGGTTTACAAGTATTGAAGCAAGTATTGCAAGATTAGGGTTTCTAGTTGGATTAGGGTTTTCTAAGCTTGTAAGCTTTGGTTTTATATCTAAACAAGGGTTTGGATATTGTGGTCTACCATCATACATCACTCTAAGGTTATCTAAAAGCCCTCATCTTTTCATAATTATGATTTTATGTGTATATTAGTTTTATTTAGCAAAATCACCATTAGGATACTTTTAAACATGTAAAAAGAGTTTTTACTTGTGATCATCATTTTGTACACTTTTTCATATGTTATGTGATTGGTAATATCATGATATAAATGGATTAATAAGTATTGTAACATTTGGTTAAGTTAAAAATTATATGTATAAACTAGTAAGTAAAGTTTAACATAAAGAATAAGTTTATGATTCAAATAGCCTTGTAAGAACTTTTAACTTGGACAAATGAAAAATGATGACCTATGGACTATATAATATATAGACATAGTATATTAAGAGTTTCTATAGGACTTTGTGGTAAATTATGAAGTTAAAAAGTATATAAAAACAAAGTTATACAAATAAACTCAAAAAGATATTTAGGGACTGTTTTGGCATGAATTTTTAGGCATGGATTTTATATTTTTATAGAAATAAAAATACTACATCTCATGATGATTCCGGGCATTTAAGGAACTTGAAAAACCGATTAATAACAAAAACGATACGTAGTTTACGAGTTGTTTAAACGATAATAACCGGAAGTTATAAAATATATTTTATAAAACCTTGTTATAAAAATTCTACCAAACAGAAAGGTTTGGGTATTTTTTATTTAAACACTACATAATTTTAGAATTCCAAAACAATAAGAAACAAGATTTGGTTTTATTAAAAACGAAGAAGTTTATGAATAACGCGATTTATATACTTAAAATGTATAAAAAAACTTTTATAAAACTAATTTATAAAAGTACTGTTCATCTCATGAATATTTGTTTTTTTAAACCTTATAAATAAATATAACTTTTAATTACGAGATCGTGCTCGAAAGAATTACTAAAAACGGAGCTAAAACGAATAAAATACGGCGTTTACGATAATTAAAGTTTATAAAAGTAATTTTATAAACTATGAACAGTAAATTTTACTATTCATCAGCAGACCCAAATGTATAAAATGTGATAATTTTTGAACACCTTTTCAATTACAAAAGAACGTGCTCAAAAATCGCTAAAAATCAGGGTTTAAAACGAGCGACAGTTTTAGTAACATTTATCGGGGGGTGTGGGGGGGGACGGGTTTTACATCACTAAATCTATATAAATAAAGTTTTATAAACTGACATGTAACATAAAAGTTAACTGTTCATCAGTGGGCTCAAAACCTAAAAATGTCATATTTTGATACATCGTCTTAATACGAAAGCGTGGACATAAGAAACGCAAGAAACGGACTTAAAACGTGAAAGTTATGTCATTTTTACCAAATGTACATTTATAAACGTTATAACTTTATAAATATGATTTCACTAAAACAATTAGATGGTGATTAGCTATATAGAATTATATATGGTAGTAGTTACCCAATGTGATTAGTAACTTAGCCGACCTTATGGATTAGGATTCACTCGATCCATACCCGTGACGCATTTTCTGTGATAACTTGATATTCGCTCACTCAAGGTGAGTTCATAGCCCCACGTTTTACATGATTTTGTTTTATAAGTTTTTGGGGTGAGAAACATGCATTGTTTTACAATTGGACACAAGTGGTTAAGTTTTACATTATGATTACGTGTTGCCTAAGTAGCGATAACCCTAGTTGAGCCCATTATCATGAACTGTCAGTTACTGGATTGTGAGCGCGAATGTTATGAATAGATCTATTGGGATTGACATCCCCGTTCGGGTGATTAGCTATCACTGGGCAAACGAACGTATACCATGTCGAACATAGGATGTTGCGGGTTAGAACATCATCACGGGCAATGTAGGCCATTTATATGGTATTCATTTATGTCGAGCTTCAGTGTCATGAGCTTAGGGCAACGTAATTACATTTATATGATGTCTGCATCTGTTGCATTATCATACACTTGGGAAATCTTGTGGTCCTACAATATACGATTTATCAAACCTATGAATTCACCAACATTATTGTTGACGTTTTAAAGCAATGTTTTTCAGGAGGTCAATAAGCACGAGGTGCAAGGGATACATTGGTGGTTTTGATTTGGATATCATGCATTAAAGATTTTGTCGCATTACATTTTGTATATCTGTTATGGGCTAGAAATCTTTGTATTTTGAACAAGTGAACAAGTGAAGCTTCGGGCTTATGTAACAAATACTTTGTTAAATCCAATGTATCGGTTTTAAACGACTTTTTGGTCGTTCTATATATATCTTGTGTTATTGATCTATGAAGTAACACGCCCCGGACCCTTATTCCGCTGCGACCCAATTTGGGGGTGTTACAGATTGGTATCAAGAGCCAAGGTTATAGAGAACCAGGTCAAATGTTTTTGCTGGACTATAACCATTTTCAAACATTGCATACATACAAAGGGATTTTCACGGGACATACATACATACACTACTTGTTGCATTAGTTGGTTAAGACTAGATGCATTCATGATTGATATACATGTTATGATATAAATGTATATTACTATAAGGGTCTTATATTAAATACTAATATAAGCTATTTTGGATTTTCAGATACAGTCATGTCAGATTCAGATGAATCCACGGTTACATACACAGAGGTGTCCAGTCCGTTCGAGGGCTTATCAGACATTGGATCACCAAGAGTTGTTGGATCTGAGCATGAGGGACTACCCTAGATGCTAGATGACCCGTATGTGCAAGTCGCCTTACAGGCCCCGCCATCACCAGACTACATACCTGGCCCCGAGGAGCCACAGTCACCACCCTTACCAGACTTTGTCCTAGAGCCGGTATATCCCGAGCATATGCCGCAAGAGGACGAGATGTTTCCGGCTGAGGAGCAGCCACTGCCTGATGCTGCCTCACTCACTGCTCAGTCACCAGATTATGTTCCGGAGTCTGATCCTGAGGAGGATCCGGAGGAGGATGACGACGAGGACCCTGAGGAGGATCCTGTCGATTATTTTGCCGACGGAGGAGATGACGGCGATGACGAGGATGAGTCATTAGAGGATGACGAGGATGATTCGAGGCCGATGATGATGAGGAGGAGGAGGAGCACCCAACTCCTGCCGACTCTGCGGTTGTTGCTTTACCAGCTGCTGATCAGGCCCCATCTGCGGAGGAGACAGAGCCGTTCGAGACCGATGAGTCTGCGGCCACACCACCACCACACCCTGCATATCGTGTGACAGCTAGGATTTCTATCCCAGCTCCAGTACCTACACCAGTATGGTCCGATGCAGAGGTTGCCAGACTTCTCGCTATATCTACTCCACCATCATCACCGCTCTCCCCATGGTCATCACCACTGCCCCAGATTCCTTCTCCACCACTACCCCCGATACTATCACCACTACCACCACCACTACCTCAGATTCCCTCACCACCACTACCAGTATCATCACCAGTACCTGTGTTATCTCCATCACCACCTGCTAGTCCTATTCGTCCGTTGGGCTATCGAGCTGCTATGATCCGGCTAAGAGCCGAGGCCGCATCTACTTCCCATTCACTACCATTACCACCACCCATCATACTCTCCCACACCAGACCAGATGCACCATCATCAGGGACACCACCTTTGCATTTACTCTCTACTGACCGTAGAGAGGACAGACCCGAGGTTACCTTACCACCTCGAAAGAGGTTAGGTATCGCTCTTGGTCCTAGATACGAGATCGAAGAGAGCTCGTCTGCTGCTGCTGCTAGACCGGCTGGAGGTCTTAGGGCAGACTATGGTTTTGTTGCCACCATGGATAGGGAGATCAGGCATGATCTAGAGAGAGATGTTGGATATGGGATCACTGACTCTTGGGATGAGATAGTTGAGGCCATGCAGGGGACACCAGTAGTTACTGATGTGGTAGAGCTTAGCCAGAGGATGACAGAGTTTGAGACTAGGGTTAGGTGGGACACAAACGAGGTTTATACGAGGTTGGATGATGAGCAGTCTGGGCGACAGCTATTGGCTGGTTGGCTCAACGTGTTGTTTAGAGAGGCTTGGATGTCTAGAGAGGCTTGGATGTCTAGAGAGGCTTGGGGATGATCTATGGATGCGAGTGATCTTGCGCGTGCAGAGGTTATGTCGCTACGTACCACAGTGTTAGCTCAATAGTCACAGATTAGAGAGTTATAGTCAACATACCGTAGAAGACAGACGGTGATTACAGAGATGCTGGCGACAGATCACAGGAGGCAGAAGCAGCTCATAGAGGCACTGAAGCTGATAAAGAGACTTCAGACTCAGATGACAGAGTTTGAGAGACAGCAGGGACCCGCCAAAGGTCCTGCACAGCCAGAGCTACCGGAGGAGGCTGGTAGCAGTTCCTAGATTCTGTTATGGCTAGTTGTTTTGTACAGC
Source organism: Tanacetum coccineum (assembly GCA_026074375.1). NCBI lineage: Eukaryota > Viridiplantae > Streptophyta > Magnoliopsida > Asterales > Asteraceae > Tanacetum > Tanacetum coccineum. Next base: position 10,246 of record BQNB010008748.1, read on the forward strand.
CTACTAAGTATTACGGGTTCAATCCCGGCTAGTATGGCTTTAGGTTGTATATATTCTTTTATCTTGTAACCTAATCATTGTGATCATTTTGTATCTGAACCAATCATGTATGTTTTCCAATTATATATGGAATGGTGGTATTATGTCATGTCTGTAATCGAATTTGTTGTGAATGAATGTCGATTTGGTTATATCTTTGTTGATTACAATTCAGTTGTATATTTCACTGTGTGATGTGATCTCATTTTACTTATTGGGTATATGTCATGTCATGGTTATGATTTTATGAAATCTAACGGGTATTATATTTTCTTGTGATTTGAAGAAAATGGCACCAAAGAGAAGGACCACGAGGTTAAACCCAGAAACAACACCGACCGCAACAGCCACCACCACTACCACTATCACTAATGCCCAACTTTAGGCAATGATTGACCAAGGCGTTACTGTCGTTTTGGCAGCACGTGATGCAAACACGAATGGCGTCGACAGCCACAATTTAGGAACAGGTGCTAGGAGAAACGAGCGAGCCACTCGTGAGTGCACTTACCCAGACTTCATGAAGTGCCAACCTCTAAATTTCAAAGGCACAGAAGGAGTTGTCGAATTGACTCAATGGATTGAGAAAATGGAAACTGTGTTCCGCATAAGCAACTATTCTATGGAAAACCAAATCAAGTTCTCCACTTGTACTCTTCTGGGAAATGCTCTAACGTAGTGGAACTCCCACGTTAGGACTGCTGGTAATGACATTGCTTATGCAATGACCTGGACTGAATTGAAGAAGAAAATAACTGACAAGTACTGCCTAAGGACCCAGATTAAGAAACTCGAAGTTGAACTGTGGGAATTAAAAGTGAAAGGTAACGATATGATAGGGTACGATCAACGTTGTTAGGAACTGGCACTGCTGTGTGGTAGGATGTTTCCTGAAGAATCTGACAAGATTAAGAAATATGTTGGTGGCTTACCCGACATGATCCACGGAAGTGTAGTAGCA